>JAIUND010001256.1:0-39108 GCA_034699125.1 Gisinianus flammeolus
GAGAGGAGAGAGAGGAGAGAGAGGAGAGAGAGAGGAGAGAGAGGAGAGAGAGAGGAGAGAGTTCAAGAGATAAATTTGTGGATGAAAGGAAATCCATGAAAGTTCTATTAGCTTCGACGGAGACCGACGGAGACAAATAGCAAAGGAATAGAGAAAATCCTCATACTCATCTACGTTGGATTTCTCGAATGAGACAACCTTTTTTCCCCTACAGAAATATACATATACGTAATATCTGTATGTAATAGTATATATATATATAGATATTCATACACACGCATGTTGAAAATTGTACAATACATGTGCGCGTAGGCAGCATAAACGTGGAGTCGTAAATACATTTCTAAATTAAAACTAAACCTATTTCAAAATTCCAAAGCTGATGATTTGATTTTTATTCCATGAGCCACATGTATGTAAAGTAACTTTTTAACATGTGAATCAAGTTTGTGCCTGTCGTCCTCGTTCGTCTAGTTCAAGTGCTATATAGCTGGTGAAATACTTCACTGCAAAATCTAAAGTAATTTGATTTAGAATTCATTCAATGAACTGCAATTGGAAATGAATGAAGTGAGGTGGAAAGGAACTGCTGCCTCAGTTGTCTCTCAGCCTCCTCTTACTACTTTCTATCATTCATTCCGAGACAACATTAACGGATACACTTTGGGATTTTTGGTTACAGAATCCTCAGCTTAGTATAAAATCGAATTCTTGGAAAAGCCTACTTCATTTCCATATATATATATTTTATGTAGCTACAATGAAAAGCTCAGGATTTTCCACTTTTTTTTTCAATATATGTAGCCTTATGTCTTTCTTTATATCTTTGTACATACATGCACATGTGCGTATGGGAAATCTAAAGAACTTCCTTTTTTTATCTGCTCGGGATCGTGTATGATGAAAGGAAAGGGAGAGAGAGAAGGAAAAGTGAAGGGAAATGTGGAAATGCGGACAGAAAGGCGGAGAGAGATAAGAGAGAGAAAGAGAGAGACTTTTTATTTCCTGCAGGCCTTCCTTTTCATGTCTCCATTACTCCATTTAATCTTAATCGGAAGGAGAATTACGAACTGTAAGATTTACACCAAAGAACACACTTCTGAACACTCAGGACGAAGAGTGAGAATGAGCATGAGATATTTCCCCAGTCAATCGAATTGAACTGGGAAAATCACAAGAAGTTGTCTATGGCACAAACTTTTCCTAACCAAATTATCATCATCTTCATCGTCGTCGTCATCGTCGTCAAGAGAGAGAAAATAGAGAGAACATTTCCGAATGTCCCGAATTTCTGTTCTCTCTCATCAGCACCGCACATTCTTCGGTTAACTCCTCACTTTGAGAGAAGAATGGAACAACGAGAGCCCGTCAGTTTTTACAAAGCATGCAAGATGGAGGCAAAATAACCCTTTCTTTCCGAAACCTCTACCCACGAAATTCGGGTTCTCTAAGCTAAATATAACTCAACTTGTTTCAAAGACTACAAGGAAACGATTTGAATAGAGATTGAAAATATACATTTCTGGTTTTGCATTAATTTTTTTCAACGGAATTTGTAGTAGTGTATTTTCGTACTATTTTCATGCAGAAGCCACCTTTGATTTATTGAAGGATTTGCGAAGGAATTGATTTGTGTTTTCCGTCAGAATTGTTTCACGGAAATAGATTGAGCATTCCA
This sequence comes from Gisinianus flammeolus, assembly GCA_034699125.1. NCBI lineage: Eukaryota > Metazoa > Arthropoda > Collembola > Symphypleona > Katiannidae > Gisinianus > Gisinianus flammeolus. The sequence continues at coordinate 1,679 of JAIUND010001256.1, forward strand.
ATTGTCATTCGGAGCACAGATCAAGATTTATGGAGTAGAAAGTTAAAAATTAAACTGCGTTCATGTGTATGATTTTCCTTTGCATGATTTCAGTTTAAGAATTATTATTATAGGAGGACTAATATTTTCATAACGAACATTTGGAACGAATTTCATGCTGTATAAGTGTAAATAAAAGAGCGAGTAGTCTAATCCGATATAACAGGATTAACATTTACGTGACGAGAAATTGGAATGAAAAAAATTCTTGTAGAAATAATTTGGCATTTTCCGGATTCTCAACTTTTGCTACAGGCCGTAAATTGTGTGAGTGTTTTTCTTAGAGAGAGGGAAAAACAGATGCCCTCCAGCAAATCATTTTTCGCCCATTCGAGAACAACTTAACACGACGCATATACTGCACTCACATTCAATTTTAATACTATACGATGACATTAAATTCCATTTGCTCCAATGTAAGGAGGAGAGTAATCAGATTCTTAATCAGTTGCTCGCTTCCCCCGACAACTCACACACAACTTTCACGTACTCTTGCACATTTCATCTATTATACCGTTACAGATCATCTTCACGATGACATGTTTTCAAATTGTTAACAACAAGTTTTCATATTTTTCATTTGGATGAACCCACGTCATTAACAGTCACACTGTCTTCTCCCACACATTTCTTTTTTCAGAAGAGGAAATGTAGTAAATATTAAACTTTCCACTTTCTATTAAAAAGAGAAACAAAAACTACGGAAAAGCTGAAAGAAACACAAAAAATACTAAGGCGTCTATATTCAAGAGTCTAAAAATAAACATGAAAGAGTTCATCATGGAAATTAATGCAGCATAAAAGCAAATCCGTTTTTTTTGTTCAAGAAGGAAAGAATGAACGCAAGTCAATGTAAAATGATTTTACCAAAAATTACTTGTATAAGGAATGAGAGTTATTTAAAAAAGTTTTACTCTTTACGCTACTAAATACCAAGGCCACAGTACAAATTTCCCTTGTACAGCAATCTTTGTATAGCGCCCTGCTAAATACACACAACAAGTACAAACTATGATTTAATTTGTTTGTTGCTCATTCCTTGGAATTGAGCTAAATTCTCCAACAACTTTATAGTTTCCATCACACAATACATACACTGTAACTGATTGTACTTTGGCGAGGGCTCTTGTTGTCATTATTGGCCAAGTTCATATTTAAAGCAAATACTCAGTTGAGAGCCAAAAGAAACTACGTATGAAATTCCAATATATGCAGACACATTTTAAATATCGTACACAGATTTCACATGCACAATTTGCAAGTCGAGATTGTAAAATTATTTTTCTCAAGTCAACAACCAGAAATATATGCATTTTCATTCAGTGAATGCATATTACATACACATATTTAAAATTTCTATTCTTATCCAGTTTTACTTTATATTTAGACGCATGCAATCAAGGAACTACAACTACAACAGCTATTCTCCCTTCTCTCTTGTTGTCGTAGTCACGATGCTCCATTCAAGTTGAATGTCATCTTCTAACATTTTCATTCATACGATGGTAACTTAAGAGTATACATAACATAGAGAATCCCTTTATAAAAAAAGGCCAAAAACGTCACCTTTATAAAATTCTTGGGTAGGGGATTTGGTGTATTTCCCGTGACGACAACTAAATTAATTTGTTTTATGCACATTTTTATTATTTTTTTTGTAAATGCTTATTATGACTGCCAATTAAGGGGCAAATTGATTTTTCATGAACAAATTTTCGAACTGCCAAATCTGTTTTTGGGTCAAAACTTGGGCAAGTAAGAAATGAAAACGTAATAAAAACTCACTGCAGTTCTGTCCATAGCCCGAAACCAGATTTTAAAAATTTGGTCATGAAAAATCAATTTGCCCCTAAATTGGCAGTCATAACAAGTATTCATAATAAAGTAATAAAAATATGAATAAAACAAATTAATTTAGTTGTCGTCACGGGAAATACACCAAATCCCCTACCCAAGAATTTTATAAAGGTGACGTTTTTGCCCTCTATGTTATTTACTCTAAGGATGGTAATGACACTGATGACAAGAAAAGCACATGTTCAGAATCCTACAGCCCGTGCCAATACGTAGTTGTTCAGTGTACAATGCAATGTACGATATATACACTAGGAGAAAACCCATCGACTGTCTTAAGCTGTCGTAAAGTCGTATAAATGTATGGCAAGGCCCTACAGCCCTTCTTTTTTTCGGCTGCAGACCCTGCTTTTTCGACGAAAAGGAAGGGCTGTAGGGCCTTGCCATGGTAAAACTCTACATTTATACGACTTTACGACAGCTTAAGACAGTCGATGGGTTTTCCCCTACTGATTAGGAATTACCATAATTTGTCAGTTCAAATATACAAATAGCATCTAAATCATATACTTATTCCCAATGGGCCAATACTTAGAGTATATATAACATGTTATATATAACAAAAATATTTATTTAAGAAAAGAGTGCGTTTGACCCTGACCACGCAGACTAGTAACGTGTAACTATGGTAACCCTATATTAGAAAAGAATTGCTGAGAATATTATGTAGTTGAATTCAAAACCCAAGGAATGTGAGAGATAAGTAGAATCGAATGGAGATGGGCGAGTGGCGTCCCGGGAAACTGGTTGTGTACCATATCCACAGTCTAATGTAAACAGTTTTCATACCATATTGGTTCAACTACACATAAAGTTCAAAGTACCTGGTAAAAACTCCATCAAAAGAGTTTTAATTATGATTTTACAATTGTGTCTTTGATGTGAGTAGGTAACAGTAAGGAATATTTGTGTATGTAAATGATGATTGTCAAACAAATGAAATATTTCCACGAATATACCCTTTGAAGTTTATGTTTTATCAAATAAAGGGCAGCGACAGCTGGGAACACAAATGAACTTGTAAACCCAGAACAATTGAAAATATCTAAATGTGAGATTCTTTCATGATTCATTTCTCTTCGGGGACTAGGAGTTTTACATACTGTACCACTTCCCAAGACTTTACGAGAGAGAGCGAGAGAAAGTGAAAGAGATCACAAGTACGAAACGTTTTGTATTTAACTACTAGCTATTTCCTAGAAAGGCTAAGTTCATTTGCAAAAGTGCATAATGTATCATCCACATTAATCTGCGTAGTTCCCAGACCGAAAACCAATATTGGCATCTCTTGATAGCAAAAAATTCATCAGTAATATTGAAGACGAGAATTTAAGTTCGTTTTACTGATAAATCAAGTCTTGGATCAGAAAAAGATTGAATTTAGGCAGTTGTAACGAAATTCTGTACTGCAGGAAACTCAAGTTCTATTTAAAACTTATTTATGCTGTCGTCGTTTCCGTCATTTCATGTTCGCCTTCAAGTATTTTTTTCGTCATTTACAGGTCACACGCCATATGTAGCTACACAAAAGCAAAAGACAAATGTGTACTTTTTTCAATTCCAACTGCCACAGTCTTTTGGCTTCGTTTTTTTTCAATCGTAAATATTTATGCACCGTATGTAATGTTTTACATAGCGTCCACATGTCACTATTCATTCTGAGCTCCAAGAAGACTTCCACAATTTAGTTTCTACAATTTAGTACAACTTCGACACTTTTTTTGAAGTCTAGAAATTTTGGAGCAAAGAAAATCTTAAATTCCAGGAAATATTTACCTAACTGTATAAAAACAATATGCACAATCTGATATTACATCTAGTATATTTTAACTACATATTCTAAATCATCGAATACTCTTAGCACTTCCAAAAGTTCAAACGAGTACGTAGAAAAATGATAACTTTAGGTAGTGAAATCCTAACGGATTTAAAGTTCACCGTAGCTGTCGATAGCACTTTTCGAGATGAAAATGTTTCAATCCATGAGCTGCACCATTATAAATACCGCCAATCATCTTTGCTAAAAATGACAAATAAATTGTAAAAGCTATTTTTAAAGCAGAAAATGCGAAATTTGCATAGAATTTTGAAGTCTCAAAGAACTTGAAAAAAAGATTAGAAAGGATACAAGAGCACAAAAGAATATGTCAAATGCACGTTTGCAACACAAATGTTATTGTTGCATACCTACATATGTACAAAGAGCTCTAGAATTATCAATCGATTTTCATCTTGAAAAAAAGCATTTGAAATTATGTATTATGTGCACATACAGGAAATATCGATATAAGTATTTACGCATTTGGACGAGAATGTTCTTATATTTTACTCAAATTACATCAACTAATAGAAAAACTATTTGGATTTTTTCGCTTAAAATAGTAAGCGGGAGATTAGGCAAGAGGAGTTAGAGTACAGAACGGAGCTGTAACGTATGAAATGAGTAAAATGAACAGAAACTCTGTTGTAAGATTGTCAGCAAGTTTAAGCAACATGGGTTGGATAGAATTCTGCCTTCATACCTTTAGAATACAACATCCATATGTGAATTTTGTAGTCTTGTTGTAGTGTGGCTTTATACGTAGAAATAGAACGAGTTAAAAGTAAAAACGTATTACATAATACAGCGCATTTTTTCACACATGCCTAAACAAGCTTTTGCCTTTGATAGGCACAACGTGAAATCTCAGAGATATAGGAGAAGCACCCGAGTCAGAAGCAGACTTTTCAGAATCACAGAAAAAATGAAACGGCTGCCTCCACACACATACAAGCGCCCGTATATAAACACAAGATCCTACTGACTTTCGACGTATATCAGTACATGTATGACAGTTACAGTGATGAGACCAGAGACATTATACAAGGAGAAACCGAAAAGCAAACGCAAGTAGTAGCTTAGTTGATGTACTGATCATATGTAGGTATATGTAGGAGTGTCGTTGGGGCGATGTTTTCAAGTTTTCATGAATTTCATGAATTTTGATGCTGGTAAAGAAAAGAAATTTAAATAAAGCAAGTATATACACGTGCGCCAACATACAATAATATGAGAGAGCAAATACAATTGTGCCATGATTCATATTGTTTGACCAGTTTTGACATTGCCATAAGTTCAACTTCAAAGGGAAGCTTGAAAACTCTTTATACATTATTAACTTTAAATGATTTTTATACAACTACGAGGGGAAAATGGAAGCTCACGATGTAGATTTTAGAATGTATACAGTTTTTAAATCAGGTATAAATTAGTACGATTACACGAGAATGAAGATAATACGACGTGTAATGAGTCGATATAATTATAATTATAGGGTCATACAAATTGGGCAGAGGGAATAGATAACTGCTGCCACTAAGAAAGCAGAAAATAAAAATATGCTTGAAGAACATTAACAAGTTACTCAGATCTTCTCAAGAATCTCGAGCTATCTCTGTCTCAAGCTAAAAATAACTGAGTGGGAGGAAGAAAATTAATAAATAACTGTATGTATCTTATCGTTAGCTCAACTCCTCCAGCAATACACACATTGCCAATTAAAATTCTAATTGGTGAGTTATGAATATTCATGGGCCATAAGTCTCAATGCCTTCAGGAAAGTTATGCGCTATACTATTAATTGTTATTGCTTTGTCGCAGCGGAATGTACTGCTAATTTTAATTTGAAACTGTAGTCAAATTCCAAACGGAATTGAGCTAAAATGCCAGAAAAGGTTATAAACAAATAAAACGATATCTTGTATGTAATAACTAATAAGGAGGTTTCCATATAACAAATGTGATTTTTTATAAAGTTATAGGGAACTCGAGGCAATTAGCAAGAGACTTTAAACTCTGAAGTGCATTTTCCCACGAGTATTTGTCCCATTCGTTTATGATTATTTTCTCGCCCATTTCCTTCACTACTACGGCATGAATGAGATGACATAGTATTGGAATCTTACGCAAAATTTTCTTTCTGTCATATTTAATGAGGCGGTGAAAACGAGGACACTTTGATGCCTAAGGAAAAACAAAACAAAAATATTTTTCATACCTGTCGTTATAATATCTCTACAAATTACTTTCCAAAATATTTAATTCTGTATTTTAGCAATTCATTACCTGGATCTCAATCATGGAAGCCCATTTATCAATGAATCGTAGACTGTGTAGAGTGAAAATCGAGTGAGAAGGTTCCATTAATGAATGTCCTGGATGAGCAGTCAATATAGTCAGCGCATTTTCCACGAAAGGTTGAAGTAGCATGTTGTGTATCAAGTCACTAGAGCCAATTTCTTGCCTGCTTTCCATCCTTTCAGCAAAATTTAGCAGTTCAAAAAGTGTACGCCATATAACATCTTCATTGCGTGGAGACAGCATCTATATCCAAGTATCATATTTATAAATATTCTTTTATGGCCTTTCAAAATATCACACGAATGATACGAATAGATTTTATATCAAAACAAGGTTATATGTTAAAAACTGACAGCTCAGCTCACCTTTGGTAATAAATCCAACGCATGTATCTGAAGATTGAGCATAATATCGTTTAGTTTTTCACAGTTTCCCCCGAATTCTTTTACCTGTAAACATAATATAAGTTTACATAAGTACATACTAACCTCTGTATTTTGGTCTCAATTTATATATTACTTATATATCATCATTATTTCCTACTTTACCAAAATAAAGGATGACTTTGCATCAGATTTGAGTAAAATGGAAAATACATCAAAATGTGAAACATCAAGTAATGAATGTTGAATCCAAGGGAATAATGATGATAGTTCCAATTCTATAAGCCGTTCCTGAAATTTACATTTTTCAAAGAATTTTTTTTAAAAATAACCAAAACAAAATATACAATTTGCTCGATCTTTATCAATCATAAATTGTGCGCATGAATAAAAATAAGCGTCATTTACTGGCTGAATTTGATTAAAGCTGAGAGGATCTTCATTCTTTAATATGGTATGAATTATTTTGAAAGCCCACTGAGTAGCATGGGCACAGTGTGTATCAAAAGCCAATTGCTTCTCCAAGTAATACATAAAATCAGGGTTGTATACAATCAGCTCTGCTGTAATTGGAAAACGAGAATAAGTTCATTAAAGTTTTTTAAATTATCTGCAAAGTTTTCATCGCATTACTCAAAGGAATAGGAAATTAAGATGAATCATGATCAAGTACTTACTTAAGCTGTCTTCCTCACTGTTTGATTGCAGTCGATGAATTAGTTCCAAGCCGTAGTATGCAAATTCGAGATCCGAAAAATTAGAAATTAGTTTCAAAAGAGCAAAGATAAAATTCCCCGACCAGATTATGACTTCATTTGTTGTTCTCCACAAACTGAGAAACATTTTCAGTACACAAGAGAGTTTGTTCATTTTCCCCTTTGCCACTTCGTTTATGTAATTTTTTTCTTCTCGTTGCTGGCTTCTCGTCTGTCCCATTGAATCCTCTTCCGTTTCAGCTTGAGCAAAAGTTGCCGAATTCAAAAGCATGGTCGGCATTTCATGAAAACATTTTATCACCAACTCAGATAACTTTTCAAAAACTTCCTTTGAATCAAATTCGAATCTTTTGAAGCTGAAACATTCTTCTAGGCATAAAAGTTTGATGATGAATGATGAGGCTTCTCGACTTCCATCAATAATTAAATCCTATATACATAGAATAATAAATTCAGTAACTTGAGCAATGTTTAACTTGACAATACCTTTCTTATTATTGAAATACGTGATATCGTACAAAAAACAGTATGAAACATATACGATATGTTATCCTTGAGAGTGTCATGATAATATTATTTTGTTTTTCTTACCATGAATAATCGTTTTAACGGTACACTCTCAGACAAATCTTGATAGTAGTCGGAAGAATTTAGAAACTGGTCAAATTTTTCTGGCGATATGCAGATCCATTTGTCAAAATAGATTCTGTTATGTTCTCTGCTCACAGTATTCAGTAATGAAAACATAAGGGGTTCTGTGTAGGTAATCACTTCGTACAAATACTCAAGAACTTTTTCTCTCCCATAAAAATGTGTAAAAATATTTGAAAAGTCATTTTTGGCTTCTGGCGACAAGGTCAAGGAAGATGCAATTTGAAATATCATCTTGACATAGAATAATGATTGATCCAAACAAAGCTGACTCTCGATGGTGACAAATCTTTTCATAAAATCTTCAAAACTGCGAGTAAAGGATGATCCAATTACTGTACTCCGCTTGTAATACTCACTGGAAATGGAAAGAAAAAATCAGTAACTTTAATACTATCTTGGTAACAATGAACTTTCAAACGAAACGTGTGTGTATTATCTTACGGTGAAAATATTCCAAAAAAGTAATAAAACAATAAAATCTCCTCATGCCAGCTTGTAATAGATCTTGATTTAATAACTGGTGATGAATTTTGGCAACAAAGTACTGTGTTCCAGTCTTTAATCACTGAGCCCAAGTTCTTGAAGGATTCTTTCCATTTTTCTTTCATCTCGAATATATTTGTTCCAGCTTAAAATCATGTGAAAAATTCATTATTATGCCCAATGAGCCTTAAATCATATTTTTCATGGACGTTCAGGAAAAAAGACTATGAAGCTCCGAACCTTCATTCCGCCATCGATTTAATGAAGGAAAATGTATAAGCGCAACTTCTCCTAGTATTTCTCCAACAAAATTGTTCCAATCTTCAAATATTTGTGGGTCAGTCCTAGAAAATATTCCAACAATTATGGCTAACATTTGTACAAAAAATGGGGTTTGCAACAGTCGGAAATATTGTTTTGTATGTTGTCTGAAGAAGATAGAAGTTCTATCGAAAATAAATATATATTTTCAAATGAATTCCGTTCAAATCATTGATTTGTCATCAAATCCAAATTGTATGTTGTATTTACATAAATGTAATATTGCTCCGAATCATGTAGAGCATTTTCCAAATGCCTCCAACGTGAATCCCTTCTAAGCTCGGTGATTTGGCACAATCTGCCATTTCTGCATTCAACTGTGCATAAGATGTATCATCGTTTGCTATACTAAATGCCGATGGTGGAAATTGTATGAGTAAACGCATCAAGACTTGAACCCTCGGTATGTCATCTCCTTCAGGAAATTCAAGTACAGTCTAGATTTTAAATAGCATGGGAAGTATAATAATTGACGATAATCTTTGAAATTTCAATTGGATTGTGTAATACGCAATACTGAATTGTTTGATACTTACCATAAGGGACTCTAGGAATGGTTCGTGAAGTACAATACTCAAATACTGTTTGAGAGCATCCACACTCGCTCGTTGGCTAAATTCCATTTTTTGTTGACTAAATCCTGCCGTTTGTGAAAGTTGTGTACAAGAGTAATTCATTGAATCATTCAAACCCTTGTCACCATTTCTGCAAAAAAAAATACAATTATAGTAAGAGAAAGGAAACAAATTAAGCCAGTGATCAAGTAAATAAATTCACGCATTAGTGTTTCAAATTAATTATGGGACAAATGTACGGAATTTCTTACCTGCAACAGTGAGCAACAAGTGGTGTCATCAAAGATAAAAGAACTCGTAACGAGTCGCTATGTACTGTACGAATTTGATTTCTGAATTTGCACTCTTTAATCCAAACGTCAACTAAATTGTCCAAAGTTGGTTTCAAGTACACGTTCATGCAATAGGCAATCATCTTTGCACCAAGAAGCCTGTCTTTCAAATTCCACATTTCAGGGAGACCAGAGTAATATTGTACGATTTGTTGTTGCTGTTTTGACGGAATCGGCCCCTTTCTACTGCAAAAGAACAAGCGAAAAATATAAATAATGTTTTTCTTTGTATCACAATTGTAACTAATTCTAAATACCCATTTCAGATGTGAAAACTTACAAAATCTTTAGAAGAACTAAACAAAGTTGTATAATTTTGTTTCTAGAATATTCATCATTGATATGCATTATACCAAGACGTAGACTTGACTCTAAAATTGGAAGCAAACGACCACCAAATGAAGGGGACAGAGAATGATAATGATGCAAGGAACAAAGTTTTGCTAGAAACTCGAGCATTGTGCTGTAAAAAAGGTATCAATCATGTAATAAAAGTTTGAAAACAAGAAATCATTAGTAAAATGGTAAATACTTTTCAATTACAAATAGTGTCTTACTCGAGTAGTTGTGAATTTGGAGTACTCATTACTTCTGACACATAGTGTAACATTTCTCCATCTATCAAAAGGCCAGGTATTTTCAGAATGACGTTGAAATTGTCCGGCGGACTACTTTCAAAATGTTCCGACTCGCGAAAAGTTTGGGTATACTTAACATGGTTTTCAAAGGTTTTCAAAAATCCATTGAGTATAATCATTCCTTGTAACTGAAGCGTTGGTTCTCCACACAACACAGTTTGCTTTAAAGCCATGCACAATAGAGTCCCTTTGGAAATTTTAAAAGCCCAACATACGGCTTGCTCATGTTGAAAAAGTTTTTCTAAAAATTCCAATACTCTGCCACGCAAAGGCAACGGGGATTCAGACTGAAGAACCTGTAAAGCCGTCTGTATGACTCTCTGAAGTTTTGATAAGAGTAGTGAAAATCCATTTGGAGTTTGACAAGTTACTTCTAAAATGCTATACATTGCCATTCGGAGTTTCTCATTTAATCCTTCACTGATGATGGAGCCAAGTACCCGTGGTACAATAGTGATGGAGAATTTGTCCATAAAAATTTTGAGGCAGTCTTGATCCTTCAAAACTTGACTGACACAGTCACAATGCACCTCATTGAAGTTAATGCTAAGCTGAGACATCAGTTTGTTGATGAGATATTTCTTGAGGTCAAATCGGATTTTCTTAGAGATGGAAACAATCCCTTGTAATAGGATACTGTTAAACTCTTCCGAATTTATTTGTAGAAGTTCTAAGGTTGTATCTACAATTGCTAGACTGTTTCGTTCGAATTCAAACACAAGTGAACTCGATACTTCATTCATAACGCTCTCAATGACTTTGTACTGACGAATGAGCCATGAAGTATTATTATCAGATGATTCCGTTGATGATGCTGAGAGAGTGTCATTTGCCTTTTTTCGTAGTTTTGTACAGTGACATACCAAGCAGGCTTTGAATTTCCCAATAATTTTTGAGCGATTTGAGTGAAGGCAGATGCCAGTATAATCTTCAGTGAGCATTGAGTCCATCATCATTGATTTGAAGCGGTAGCAGTTTCTCTCTGGGATGATATTTCTGTAAGGAAAACATTAAAATTCAATGATTAAATCGTTTTTAAAAAAAATCGAACAAGTTTATTTTGTACAACATATTTAATTCTGTATACATAATAGTAATACCCATAAATATTGGCAATTACAACTTAATAATTATGCTAAATTATTTGCGTTAAAAATAATATTTGTGTTTAATTATTCTCATCTAAAACAAAGGCGCCTAAAAATGCGACGAGTTCTAATATTGTATGCAAGTCGTACATTGATTTACAAAACACGAACCAAACTATAAGCACATTTAGGCAGCTCCATTTTTCACAAGCCGTTTAAAAGCTGAAGGCGGATTATTAGCTCTTCTCTCGCCCTCGAACAGCAATTAATCATGTCATAAGTAACTCTTCACCATTATTCAAACTGGATGTTTTCTTTGCCAGAAATCCAAGAATAAAACATCTTTATAACTTTCTTAAGTCTCCGAAATTAAGTTGTAGTCAAATCTTGGAGTGAATATATACATATTACCTACGACTGTTTTCTCAAAATAATATAGAAGGACATTCAATTGAAAAGTAAAAGGAGGGGAAGTGAACGGTACACAAAAATTCGACAGCAAGACCAATAATACTACGATTTCCGAGTTTTGTATAAAGACAATGCCATCGTGTCTGATTAGTATTTGTAACTGTAAGATTTGTCATTCATTTCCTTGAATCTAGAACGAGAGAATAACTATGTACAGTCGTTGAAATCGACAGTGAATGGAATGTGGGTATGATAAATGATACGGGGAGATGGAAAGAAATAATACGACCATTCATTAAGAAATCGAAACAATTTTAAGGATTTTTAAAATCTATGCAGGTTCAAATGGCTTATTGTCATCTTTTTTCTCATGCACACAGGCATAAAATTCAATCTTGAACTACGATTTCTATACAAATTTGAGGAGAGCGTAGAAGAGATAGAGAGATGTACCTACAAGAAGGAGAGTGTGTTTTTCTAAACGAGAGAAAGAAACGTGTAGAAAGTAGAGATTTAATCGTGCCTCGCATGTACAGCAATATACATGTGTAAAAATGTATGCATGTAATCACGCACACACGTTTTTCAATGGTTTCAAAACTCGTAGTCAGACTTGAACGCTTTAAGATGATGCGGGAGCAAAAACGTAAAAGCATCCGGGGGGAAATGTACGAGGGAAAAAGCATAGCTCATTGGTATATACATATAGAGTAATTATGTATGCACAATGAGTTTTTGTGTGTACGAGTTCACGAGGACGGAGAAGTATAGATATGCCCTAAATTCGGTTTAGCTTCAAACTGGGCCCAATTTTGGCAGTGATCCGACTGTCCCAAAAATGGCATTGGGGCTCTAAGAAATTGTATACTGAATGGGTGGTGTTGTTATCGAGTGGGTTATTGGTTCCCGGCAACCAATCTAGCCAATTACCAACATCCTCTCATCATACAGAGACTTTAAAAACCATTTTCATTTCCGTCTCTCGCTGCAGAACAGCTTTCGACCGTAAGTGTGACACGTTACTCCGCTTTCTCTATAAATCTAATACTTTTTCGTTTTTGTTATTACTTGTATTTAAAATCATACTGTTATGACTTTTATTTTCCTGTCAATTTCTACCACGTGCATGAAGTTTCTAGAAACGACTTAACCTTTTTCAAGAAAAAAATCAAGATGAAAAATTACTTTCAATTAAATCCATTGTGTGTGTGTCGTCTTGTGGTCATTTACTACGTCAGCTCAGCATACACGAGCAACAAGTTAGCCCAGTTAAAAACCACGTAAATAAATCAACCACTGACTGTGATTCAAATAATTCTTCACAAATTTCTTGGCAACTCTTCTATTGTAATCAAATATTGATTATTTAAAACCACTTGTTGGTGCTTAGCAGTGAATTTATTGCTATATTTGTCTCCTGTGTGTACGCAACAAAGTTTTCAACTGATAACAATTTGGTAGTAGATTATAAATATTTAGAAAAGTTAAATTGGCTGCATAATGAACAGTCCCAAGTGAAAGCAAAAAGAAAGTTGTCCGTAGACTTTTGAAACAACACTTAAAAGTTCACAGTGGAACAACCACAGTTTTTTTCATTTCAAAAGAAGAAGTTGTTGTTTTCGTCTTAAAATCATGAGATTGTCTTGTGAAATCAAAGCACAGATATATTGAGATTATAGTGTACGCTGAACTGACAAGTATACACAGCCTGACTACACACACTCTCTGGATTTTGCAAGGAAAAAGCATGCAAATCTAACGATTGGACTTTATTGTGTATTTTGACTCAACAGGAAAGCTCAAGAGCTGTTCAATTCCACGTCTTCGTTGATGATAGAGTTCAGTAAACCCTTCTTTTTATACAACAAGGTCACCTACAGCCAACAAACATAAAAAGTCGTCAACATGGTCGTCGAGAAGAAATCTGAGGGTCCAGATCCCGATCCAACTGAATTCTTGTTCGTCTCTTTGGAACAAAAGAGAATAGACCAAACGAAGCCTTATGACGCCAAAAAGGCTTGTTGGGTTCCCTGTGACAAAGATGGCTTCGTGTTGGGTGAGATCAAGTCAACCAAGGGAGATTTGGTGGTTGTCGGAATTCCCGGTGGTGAGGTATGTGATTCCAGAGTTTATGAATTACTATATAAATTCTAATTGTCAATGATTTATCATTACGTCGATAATGTGAAATTTAATCTACAAATCAATCAAATCTAATCAAGTAAGATAAATTCTCAATGAGGGACCCTAATGAGTACAACAGATTTTAGAAATATTCTTGAAAGTGAAATGTTAGGTAGGCTTAACAATTGCAAGCAGACAGCAAGAGCTGAGACAGTACAAATATTTTCTGTAGCTGGATGAGACGAGAATCTTTATTTTAATGCCAACAATTTTTGTATACTTTATTATGTAAATATATATGATTCCAATTTAATGAGCATCGGATCAAATCCGAATATTTTGACAACACTTTGACACCTACAGGAGAAGACACTTAAAAAGGAGATGATCTCTCAAGTCAATCCGCCGAAATTCGAGAAGGTTTACTATATTATATTATTATTCATAACAAGAATAAATTATTCGTACAAGACTACGACGACATAGATTTTCACCTGTGTGAGCAATTTTAAATGTAGGTGGAAGACATGGCGGATTTAACTTATTTGTCGGACGCTGCAGTGCTCCATAACTTGAAACAACGTTATTACCACAGGCTAATTTACGTGAGTCTATGAGGCTCAAATGGACAGCAATGCTAATCTTTAGTTCTTTTTGTTTCGTTTTTTTCTCTCTCGCGGGGTCTCCAAGCTGAAAAACTCTCCAGTAGACGAAAAACGGTGTATAGTTGACAATTAGTCATACTTGAATAGACAAAATGGAAACCCCATGAGCATTACAAGTGTATGTAATGCGAATTCTTACTAATTACGACCCAAATCATCAAGAAATCTCACAAAGTTTGTAAATTTTAAATTGCCCTGGATTGACCTTCATCCAAAGTTGTGAGAAACTACATGAGATGATATGAGCAAATACATTGAAAATGGTGATGCGGCATTAGAAAAGATAGATAGACTTATAAAATAGTTATTAGTGTTTTGCAATCGGCGAATGAGTAATGCACTTTGCTAAACAATGATAAAATAAGATGATTGGTGATTAAATGAAGTAACATAATGCCAATGTAGTTGACAAATATATTATTGTATTTTGTACTAATTGCGCTTTGCATTTAAAAAATAGGAGATAACATTAAAGAAGGACTTTGTATCTCAAGTGAATCCACCAAAAGTAAGATTAACATAAAAAATAACCGTCTAAATTTTAAGTATTTATTGTTGATAAAAAGGTATTTATTGAGTCTAATCAAAACTGTATATTTCAATCTGTAAAAAGTTTGAAAAAACGGAAGACATGTCTAATTTAACCCATTTATCGGACGCTGCAGTTCTTTATAACTTGAAGCAGCGCTACGTTAATCGACTGATTTACGTGAGTCAAAGACTATTATTACATAAATTGTTGTTTAAAATAGCTTTTGTGCTTGTTTCTTTATATTATAAGTTCAACGAGTTACTTGTTTTACTCTTTTTTTACTTAAAAGCCATTAACTCAACACGTTGTAAATGTAGAGATTTCTAAATTGAATCCCAAGAAAAGTTAGCATCTCGGTTAAAATCGTAAATTACGATTCGTAATGAATCTTCATTGCAAATACGATTTCCAAATTTACAGTATAATTGGTTATCTCGACTCGAGACTCTCGAGGCCCTTTACTATCTTTAAGTGCCTGTGCAGATGTAGGCAGCCTTGGATTTTCTTAGTTCAAGCCTTAATTTTTATAAGAGAACGTCTATACGACAGGGACCAAAAAAATCCGTTTCCTATATAACAGTGAAAGTAAAAACAGATATCGTTTTCTCCCCCTACATATTCTAAGAATTTGGGAACATATTTTTACAAAATGCAAGAGCTTTACACAACATACAAACAAAAGTCATTTGTCTAAAATGCGGACCGAATTTTAGCAAAATTACCTGTTTTTCTTATAAAAATTGTTTTTGGACGTGCTCTGCTGCAACTTTCCAAATTCGAGAAACTTTTTGTTATTTTTCAACAAATATTGACCTGAGGAACATATTTTACTCCAAGTCCTAAAATTGGGACAAGTGGATATCGAACGAGGAGTCCATTTATTAAAAATAAACGATAAAAACTCCGAAATGGAGACAAGCCATTATGGTCAAAGGGAATTGATCAGACTATTTTATACGACAAACCCCATCGTTGTTGGTGTTGAATGTCACCAAGATTTGTTTTATTTCACGAATAGCAAACCCCAAAACGAATTCCCTTATAAGCGGATTCGACTGTTCAAAATTATCGATATCTCTACATATCATATATATGCTTGTATATATATGGCTTCTATAATTCTAATGACTATAATATAATCGGTTGAATTTATTGGATTATGTTTTGTATTCGTTGTTATTGTTGGCTTTCTTTCACAGTAAAAATCCTTGTTTTTGTTCTTCCCTTTGCATGGAACTTACACACATTTCTCATCAATGTTGTGCGAATATACAGTTACATGTAAGTATCTTCACGCACAATTCCTATAACTTGGTCATATTCCATATAACTCGTAGTTTCAATTAAACACAAGGACACGTAACTTTTCTACACGTGACTAAATAGTATTTTGTTAATTTGGACAATTTTATTGAAGAGAAAAGTTTTTCTTTTGCTTATTACTTTAGAGCATTTTTGCTCTCGTAATCAATTATAGAAAATGAGTGCAGCAAAAATATCTAGAAACTTTTCATCTATTGAAAAGTATACAAAAGACTAAACTAAAACGCTTCTGCATGGTTTCTCAGCTTTGGCCAGGACAACGGTCCAAATCAAGGTGTCAGTCCTCACACTAAAAATCCCCAGAATTAAAAAATCAATGAACGTTTTTTCTGGAAAATGCTCTCATCTCTCTTTGAAATCTGGAACTTTAAAGAGTTAAAATTTTGTCTGGAAAGACCCCTGCAATATACCTTTCAACCTAGACACCGAACGAACTAGGTCTTTTTTTTACATAAAAAACGCGAATGTTGATAAGCATCATCATTTGAAAGCATTGTTGTCCACAATGCCTTTTTTTCTCTTTTTCATTTTTTACATTTTACTATTAGATGTTACTCTTTATTCGTTTCCTCTATACCTTCACCCTACACCCATAAAAAATTCTTTACCTGCCTATGTGTTTTTAAGTTTTGACTTTATATAATATGCGAATATGTGACGAATCTTAAGACGTGTACATTTTAATTACTCTTTCATAGTGAAATATTCACGTTTTAGAAATATTTAAGTACGAATTGCATTTGCATTTGAAAAAATCTTCAGATTCGTTCAACATTTTGCAGATTATATGGATCGTTGGAATCCAGCTTCTAAAAAAGAAGCGTGGAATCTTGTATCGTTTTACTTTTCTGACTGTATGAATTGCAACTCATTGTTCGTTTTCGTTGTGCCGACAGTGACAGTGGTACAAACTATAATGAACCGAATCCTTTACATATACCTATACGCTTTCATGCATCAAAAGTTATACCTTGTTCCAAAAATATCAAGTGTATAATGCAGATTGTCTCAGAGTGTGTCCAACATGTCTTGATTATGCAATAATTATTTGTTGCAAAATATTATAACTTTGAAGAAATCTGCACTTTCTTCATTTCCCCGAGCATGTAGAAATTAATTGAATCTCATTTTGAGAATGTACAAAGACTGTTATAGAACTTAATAGACTTTTTCATCTAAAATGCATCCAAAACTTTTAGTGAATCCTTCCAACAAAATAACTTGTGTATAGATTATTAGACAGTGAATTTTCATTGAGATTTTTTAAATATGTGGTGAATATATATGTAGAAAATCTTAGCAAGTTATATTCCATTTTGTAGTTTGCTGAGAAGACCAGAAGCTCAAACCTTTTAGAAAAATTTACTCATATGTACATGGTACATAATTATATACAGTGGAGTCTATGAAAAATCCAAGTGGAATCTGAAATGCTTGTATTCACGAGGAAAATGAGCAAGATTGGAGGACGATAGAGAAATCCTATATATAGAAAGAATATGCCTGCGCCTATTTTTTTCACTTGTTCAACTGAAGTCAGAGAACTTCCAGAGAAATTTACGATCTTTCTCACAAACTTAATGTTGTACCTTGAACATTGAATGAATTGATATTCACAAGAGTCCCAAAACAAGCTATCTACAAGCTATAATCTGAGAGGAAAGAGAAAGAAATCCCAAGATACAAAGGCAATATTTGATGATGATGATGACAAAGGATAAAATCGCCAATGATTTGACAAACAACTATAGTCAAGTATTCAATTTGCTACGTATACAAGAGAGACCACTGGTTGGTATGTGTACTGAATTACAAAAAGTACAAATACTGTACATGTGTATGTATACAAGTTGGACTCGGATCGGTAGCTCAAACTGAAAGAAAAATGCAAAGTGAATTCTACGACAACGTGATGTTTTAAGCTTTCCATTGACTATAGGTATGTGCTACATTTGCAAACCCTTGTACTGCTTCCTCTCCGCCTGGTTTCCATTTCATCTCTCCTGCTTCTCTCTGCCTACCGGGTGAAAACTCGGCCCTATTCTCTGTATCCGTCTTGTGTGTATTTTTCTGTATATTACATAGGATTATACACACGAAACCTTGTTTTTCTGAAGGAGTTTAGAGATTCCTAGACAAGCGAATCTTTAATTTCATCAAATGGAAATATCTCAGGGATTTTTTATAACACATTTTCTCTGCACAACTTTTATACCATGCAGATTACTCCATTTATAATAAACCAATAATAATAATCATTACATGATCTGTGTACATTCAGACATTCATATTACCTATACCTATATCATATATATGAAAGCCTGTATAGTCTCGTAATAATAATGCTATCAAATGAGCAAATATTTTTTTCACACGCCATAGGTACTGTAACTACAACTTTCGTTCGTATCACTGTCGATATAATAATATAGTTATTATTTATTCAAATTAAAAAAAACAAAAAAAATCCCGTTCCTAAGTACGTTTAACATCCTTTTACATCCTATATCCTATCATTTCTTTCCCTTTAGTTTATTTTATTTTATTTTTTTATCTCAAGTGACAGCAAGGTTAGGAATTAATCGATGTTTTATTATATGGTATAATAAATAAAAAATATAGACCTACTCCGGCTTGTTCTGTGTCGCCATTAATCCTTACAAACGCTACCCCATTTACACCAACCGAGTCATGCAAATCTACAAGGGCAGAAGGCGAAATGAAGTCCCACCTCACATTTTTGCCATTTCTGACGGAGCTTACTCTGACATGTTGACCAGTGAGTTTTTAGTAATTTTTCTTCTCTACAACTGTGCAGTATTCAGTATATTTTACAGATGCTTATTGTAAACTCGAGTAAGCTTCCAATCAAAAGTGAAAAGTAATGTGTTCGCATTTATACACAAAACGAACAGGTATACTTTACTTCAAATTGACATTTTTCATTCGTAATAAAAGTGTAATTATCTTCAGTACAATGAAAAGAGTATGACGAGCAAGGAGCCTTGAATATTCAGAGTGCTTATGGTAGATTTTAAATCCATTAAAGTTGTCGTTATCAGAGAGAAAGTGTGACAAATTAAGGAAATACTATGGAGTCATATTTACTCAAATGCAAAAGACGCATAAGAAAAAGGGAAATTGGATGGTGTCCTTAAAAGGCAATGCACCGTTGAAGCATATAGAAACAGTCAGTATAGGAGGATTAGCATGAGAAGAAGAACCTTCCTAAACCAAACCGCTAGTTCATAATTTTAGGCTTTATTTTGATTTCTTTTGGCACGGTGCCTTAATTCTGAGCGCATGATGAGAGTAGCCAGAAATCTGAAGAGAAAAAGACATTCCGGAGAACAATTTTTACGTAAAAGTTGAAAGTAAAATAAGCACAGGCAGACCACACTGAAAATGCAAACGACTACGATACAAATTACACCCATACTCAAATGTACCATGAATGTTGAGTTTTCTAATAGAAAATGTCTACACTGACACACGTAGCTTTTTTAGATGTACGTATGTTATTGGTGGTGATAACGACGATGTAAAGAGAGATGATATGTCTCAAATGTCAAGAATATAAAACTGTAGAAAAAATACATAAATGTGTAGACACAGTATGCCATATTTCAGAACGATGAAAACTATTCAACCGAAAACATTTATATGCATGTTTTTCGGGACAGAAAAAGAAACATGCGAATTATAAAGCCCAAAAAATGACGCATTTGAACTTCCTATATATACGTGTGCCATTTAGATCAGCTAGAAATGCTTATAGAATTATTATTATAAATAATACAAGCGCCCAAACAGGAAACGACATATATAAAACCGAAAATGTATCAGACGGTATCAGTATTACATTGATACAACTTTGTTTGATGATTTACTTGAGTTTACAGTAATACAATAACATATATATATCACTAAATTTCTACATTTATAATATCATTACATTTGATTTCCGCATAATAGTCTTGTTTTTTATTATTCCAGATCATGAGAACCAATCTATGTTGATCACGTAAGTTGAAATAGATATTACATATGTGTAAATATACCCAATAACTTAGCCAATGATCCACAACACTTAACAATCCTTCGAAATATATATTACCCACCTACGTTATCTATTTCCAATCTTTCCCCACTAAAAAATGGAATCCTTTAAACTTCCATAACGACTTGATCAAGTCTTGGTTTACCAATATAATGTGTCAAAAATTTGACAGGTATAGTGTAAGTAATACTTATTAAGTATACATACTTATTGTATACTTTAAGTATACATACTTATTGTATACTTTAAGTATACATACTTATTGTATACTTATTAAGTATACATACTTATTAAGTATACATACTTATTAAGTATACATACTTATTGTATACTTTAAGTATACATACTTATTAAGTATACATACAAACTAAGGAGCTTTCAAGTGACATGGTAATCAAATCAAAATAAAAAACATACCAGCGGTGAGTCTGGAGTCTGGGGCAGGAAAAACTGAAAATACGAAGAAAGTAATCCAATATTTGACGAGTATAGCAGCATCGTCATCGGGGACATAAATCCCAATTTAGCAGGATAAAATATACAATAATGTATATATAGCTACTTAGGTTGACTCCAATTTCTTAAAAAAACATTCAAAACAATATTCATTGAATTAGTACATTGTATGTATTGATACATTTTAATGCTGTTGCTGTCAGCCTAGTCTTTCCTTAATAAAAAATCAATTTACTTCTAAATTTCTATTCAATTTCTAATAATAGAGTACATAAATGCCTATTATGCTACAATATATATGGTTATGAAAGTTATATACTAGTACACAATTTTACTTACTTGTTTATTTTAGTAGTTTGACTTTTGATAAATTATTATTATTATTATTTTCTCTTTTCTCCGAGAAATTTTGTGACAGATTTGAAAGAAATCAGTATAGAAAGTGAATGCGCGAAAAAAAATTCAAAGTCTACAATTCAATTAAATGAAATTAAATATGTATAGTCCTTCCGCTCCTCTTTGAAATTATTTCATTTGTATTTCTGTGTTATTTCTGCGAGTTTTCTCCTTTTCTCGTGAAACTTGCCTAATTTGTTTTTAAAAAACTGATCACTGACAGAGGAGAATCTGGTGCCGGAAAAACTGAGAACACGAAGAAGGTAATTGCATACTTTGCAAATGTCGGTGCCACTGGAAAGAAAGATGATACAAAGAAGGTGATAATATTATCTGAAACTCTGAAATATATTTTTTTACTGTTCAAGGTGTAATCCTAACCAGCATTAACAAAAAAATAATTTTGTGTGTACTTAAGTTTGATTTTCACTAACATAAACTTTTTTCTAAATCAAATGACACTAAAAACCTAAATTTTTCATGTTGCAATCACAGGGTTCTCTTGAAGATCAAATTGTACAAACCAATCCAGTACTTGAAGCTTTCGGTAAGTAAATTGGAAAAAATATTTATATGAAGTAAGTAGAAAGTAGAAGGTCATATTTAAGTCGTTACTTTTCTTTCTTTCGTTTTTTTCATTTAGGCAACGCTAAGACAACTCGTAATGATAATTCTTCTCGTTTCGTAAGTTTCAAAGAAAATACAAGAAAAAAAGATTCATTACACTACTAATTAAATTGAACTAAATGCTAATTGGACTACATATTATTCTCGCTTGAACAGGGTAAATTCATCCGTATTCATTTCGGTTCTACTGGTAAATTGGCCGGAGCTGATATTGAAACCTGTAAGTATCGTGGTTATGATAAAAGTATTATAATTGTTGAAGAAAAACAATAAGAAATTGATTTGGTTTTAAAATGGAATAGTATATAATAAAAATGTACCGTTTTCATCAATCACTCAGATTTGCTCGAAAAGGCTCGTGTCATCTCCCAACAACCTCTTGAGCGATCCTACCACATTTTCTACCAGCTGATGTCTGGAGCTGTAAGCTACATGAAAGGTATGAGATATGATTGTAAGAATAGCACCCGTTGAGAAAATAAAAATTATATTGGATTCCCAAAACTTCAAACAATGATATATGATATTACATTTGTTCGTTTTGACATGCTCATTCTGTACGTGATCTTACTGCATAAGATTTTGTATTATACAATTACAACTGGAGAAAAATAAGGAGTTTTTCACTTTATATTCTTTAGAAGTACCTCATCACTCTGAGCATGATTAGTGCTTTTGAAATTGAGTATTCAAAGATTGTAGTAGGGCTTTAAATTATTAGAAACTTGGCATTTTTTTTAAAGGTTATAAAGGAATCTCTGAGGTATATTTATACACACATCTTTAATGTAATAATTTTGTTATACAGCTATCTGCGAGTTTGGTACCAGTGCTATTACCGACTACCACTTTGTTTCACAAGGCAAAACATCGATTCCCGGTGTTGACGACGCTGAGGAAATGTCTGCCACGGATGTGAGTGTATTATTGTAAAAAAGGCAGTTGTTGTTATGTCCCTTACGTATCAGCGAGATATTGTACTGTCGAATAAAACAAATTACGCATTGCGATTATTTCACCACAATTGTATTCTATTTTTAACAGTACACACTATAGTTGGGTATCGAATGGACTCACGAAAAATATGTATTTGAATTTAACAAGAAACGGAACGGTATAGGAATTCATTTTGCACTATCCTTTACTTTACTAAAGTGCTCGAACTCCATTCTAATTGCCTTCGCGTCTGAAATAATTTAAGCATTGAATAGATTGGGAATCTATACTTAATATATATTGTAGCCCATATTGTAGCTTTTGCTTCTAATGCACGATGGCAATTTGTAATTAGTTTATTGTAGTGAAGTACTTACATAGGCAAGTTTACCCAATACTTAAATGTTTATAGATACATACATACCTAGATATAGATCTATATTTTAATGAATGGATAGAGTTTACAATAATTAAACATATATCATGAAAAATTAAAATGCATGACTAATAAAGGAAATGAATCTATATTTATGTACTTATATTTTGCTTGAACGGCTTATTTTAGAACTTTGCTGTTTAGCGACAATCTTCTCGACTACCATTGCGCTTCACAGGGTAAATTGACATTAGAGTCAATGGATGATGCCGTAGAAATGAGGGGCACTGATGTGAGTATGACTCGCTAATACAAAAAAATACATTAATAACTTTGTAAATTTTGTTTATTGCTTATACGTTATGGGTACTAAAAAATAGCGTGGGTGCTTGACTAAAAGAAGTATTTTTTCTCTATTTCTTCCCTCATTTTTATAGTACTTCAGTTTTCAAATTTTAATAGAGTGATCATTTTCCTCACATTTGGAAATTTTGTGTTTGAAGAACCTGCCATGATGACAAGTTTGGGCTTTGAAAAGCAAATATTTGATTAAAGACAGAGAAATGGTTTTACGGTGTAGGTTTTTTTTGCATTCATATGAATCAAATCCTCAATCAATGAGAAATATGATATTCATTCTCCAGGGTGACAGAATACACACTTTTGGAGATTCCTGTTTTTGAATTGTTACAATTTTTATAATATACATTGTGTGTGTAGAAAATGCAAACGAATTGTGTTCGAATTTTACGTCTAGCATGTTTTGGCTTTCAGCACTTTTTAGAAATCTGTTTGCTGGGCAATGATATTCGCCAGTACCACTTTGTATCACAAGGGAAAACAACAATCCCTGATGTTGACGACGACGAGGAAATGTCTGTCACCGATATAAGTACCCCTGACTAGCTTGTAGACAGCACTAACTAACTAGTATTCATGCGAACAAAAAATTGTATGTGTAAGAAAGTTACACTTTCTAATCAGTTATTTGTTATTTTCCTTATTTCTTTGCTTGAATATATGCCCAATGCATACTATGGCCCATAGTCTATGGGTATGCACTTTTTCTTAATCAAATATGTATTTCATAGTTTTAAATATATATTTCTCTTTAATAATTTTGCTATTATTTCCAAGTGTTTTATTGTGAGTTCAAATATTATTTTTCTGTGCAGTTCCATTTTTTGTTATTTATTGAGTTTTATTGCGACATGACACTTGATTCTCAAATCGCAATGCGTATTATATAAATACGTAAAACTTTAATACAGTAAAAGTATTACTTATACGTAAGTGATTCTGCTTCTTGTCTAAATACTTAACTTTGTTCTTGATTTTTCCAATTGATATGAATCGTAGTTTCCACTTTCCATTACGATTCTAACTGATTCCTCCACAACAAGTTTATTTTCAATATTATTTCATTTATTATAATCAAATTGGAATTTGTTATACTGAATAAGTTTCCATTCAGTTTTTATTGCTAAATAATTTGATGGAATTGGTTTAAATCGTAGTGTATTATTTAGAAAGCAATGTGATTTAATATTCTCTATCAAATGAAAACAAATGTAGGAAGCCTTCGACATTTTGGGCTTCACCAAGCAAGAGAAAGAAGATGTGTACAAGGTCACTGCCTCTGTAATGCACATGGGTGAAATGAAATTCAAGCAGAAGGGTCGTGAAGAGCAAGCTGAAGCTGATGGATTTGTGGTACGTTAAAAAGAGACATGCTCCCGGCGGGAGCCTCCCGCAGTTCATTGATAATGAAAAACTGATGTATAATTCTAGTGTTGTATAATTAGAATTTATTTGATTTCAAAATATTTTAGGAGGGTGAGCGCGTTGGAAAGCTTTTGGGTGTCGGTTTCGAAGATTTGTTCAAAAATTTCTTGAAACCCAGAATTAAGGTCGGCAACGAGTTCGTAACCAAGGGTCAGAATCTCAACCAGGTAAAAAAATATTGGCTGAAAGTGTTCACATTACATTGAAAAGGAATTCTTTGAATGGAATGAAGATTTACTGATTCAGTTTTACTTTTTCAATAGGTCTCGTACTCTGTAGGTGCTATGTCAAAGGCCATGTTTGACAGACTCTTCAAGTTTTTAGTGAAAAAATGTAATGAAACTTTGGACACTAGACAAAAGCGAGTTCAATTCATTGGTGTATTGGATATTGCTGGTTTTGAAATCTTTGATGTAAGTTTGAGTTTAAGCTCTACAATTAAACACAGCTAGATATAGGTGACAATAATTTTAATTGATATGTTGCCGAAACTTGATAATATAAATAGATGTTCAAAATGCATATTCATGCATACTTAGTCATACTTATTTCCTTAATCCTTCACTAAAATAAAATCAGGAACTCGTTCAGGAATTTAATTATCTGCCATATTTCCTCTTAAACAAATCCAGCTCATTATTTACCTATTTATTTTTATCATTTTTGAAGAGCAGCATTAAATATTTTCGTTTTTATTACTTTTAATCCTCTACATGTTTATAAATAACTACATTTTATGTTTTGAATGACTGTTAAATTTGATGTCATTTTATTTTCGCGCTTTTATTCGTTTTAATCATTTTTATTACTGCTAACATAAATAGTACAACGGCTTCGAGCAGTTGTGCATCAATTTTACCAATGAAAAGCTCCAACAATTTTTCAACCACCACATGTTCGTTCTTGAACAAGAAGAGTACAAACGCGAGGGAATCGATTGGGTCTTTATGGATTTTGGTATGGACTTGCAAGCCTGTATTGAATTGATGGAGAAGGTATAGATGAAAAGAATAGGATTCGATACTCAAATGTAACGACTCTAATCAAAGGCTCAATTCGTTTTTACACAAAAAGTATGTATACTTTTTTTCATGCAGTTAACAATTTTGATCCAAAAAGTTTACAAAAATTTCCAAGGACAAAGAATTCCTTGTGGTAACTATTTGCCTGTCTAGAAAAACTGGCTGACACTGATTTATTTATCAATGTCAGCGTTTTTCGATTTATTTTTAATAAAGCATTTTAGAAAGACAAACTTGTTAATTTCGGAGCAGATGGTGTGTACTATATCGTTCATCTTTTACGGTCGTTGATATTTAGTTGCCTTTTTAGTTTTGTATAAAAATAATTTTTTTCGCTTGTACAATAATGACTGGTTGGTTTTTCGATTTCGCATGCTCTTAGCTATTTATCCAGATAACCTTAACTATATTCCCTCTCTATATTCCCTAGAGTAAAATAAATGGAAACCCTTCATTCAAATTACTAATTATACTAGTTACTGGGTTTATCGTTATCATTCTGTAATACAGATAAAATGAATGATAAAGCTTAGAACTACAAATAAAAAAGTAGTAAAATACAGATACTTATTGTCCTTAGTATGTTTGATGAACTTTGTATTGAATTATTTAATTATTTTGAAACAGTTTAATGGGTTTGAACAATTGTGTATCAATTTCACCAATGAGAAACTCCAGCAGTTTTTCAACCATCACATGTTTGTTCTTGAACAAGAAGAATACCGAAGAGAAGGGATAGAATGGACATTCATCGATTTCGGCATGGATTTACAAGCGTGTATCGAGTTGATTGAAAAGGTACCCTCAAGAGAACGTTGAGAAATCATACAAATCCAAAAGTTGTATACATTCTCAGCTGTAAACTGCGGAAGAGTCAATTGATCAGTATTATCATTTTCAATCTTTTCTTTAGTTTTCCGGGGTGTAGTTATAAATGCATGGTAGTCCCCGTTTTGGTTTTTCTAAATTACTTTAGTAGATCATATTGTTGCACAACGGCTCGCAATTCAGAGTCCGTAAGTTTATTCTGTAGAGAAGTATGTCTTGATTTTTTATGGTTATTAGTTTTACTGCAAAACTGTCTATTGAATGTTTAAATTCGTATCTTATTAATAGGACCTACAATATTACACTTTCTTTCTTACTTAAAAAGAAAAGCTAAAACTTTTCAATTTATTTATTTTTGCAAAGAAGTTTTGAAATATTTGAAAGCAATAAACTATTGGATCATCGGTATAAATTTTATAACATAAAACAAGCTTTTTGAGCCTTTGTATAGGTGTTGTGAGAAAAACATGAATAATTTTTTTACACAATTGGCAATAAAACTAACTGAAAAATTCTAATTGAAAAATTAGCCTATGGGTGTCATGTCGATTCTTGAAGAAGAATCTATGTTCCCGAAAGCTACTGACCAGACCTTTGCTGAAAAGTTGAAGACCCAGCATTTGGGAAAATCTTCTTGCTTTGTCAAGCCTAAACCACCAAAGCCTGGCCAAGTTGAAGCTCATTTTGCTATTGCCCACTACGCCGGAACCGTACGTTTTGTACTGACTACATGTTTTCATTATTTGTATTTTAAAGAAGAAATGTGTGTTTTCGTAATATTTGAATTGGCACATTTTTGGCAGGTCCCTTACAATCTTACTGGATGGTTGGAAAAGAACAAGGATCCATTGAACGACTCTGTCGTCGATCAATTCAAGAAGGGTTCCAACATGCTCTTGCTTGAGATCTTTGCTGACCATCCCGGCCAGTCTGGTGGAAAGGACGATGGTGGCGGCGGCAAGGGTATATAAAAAACAAAAACAGCTTTAATCAGTTTTGATTCTATAAGTGATTTAATTTAATTTCTAGTAAGAGCCTAGTCAACGGAATGGAATCAGGAAAAATTTATTAAGCTTACAATCAAAGGGAAACCTCGCTTTTCTTTACATAGATAGACATATTTATTTTCCGTATGCATCGAAATTTAGCAATTTGTCTTATCCATTATGGAAATGTTAAACCTGCAAATTTTCACTGCAGACAGAAATACTTTTAATACGATATTGTTGTATTAATCTTTTGTATTGATCTTTTGCAAATTAGACTCTAAGCAGGAATTATTCTCCTTATTTGAGTACCTATATTCAATTCAAATAACTCGTGACAAACTTAGGTGCTGCTGGAAAGCGTTCAAAGGGTTCTGCCTTCCAAACTGTGTCCGCCCTTTACAGGGTAATTAGTCATTTTAATTGATAGTCCGCAAGCCACCTTCACATACTAATACAAAATGCAAAATTTCAAGCAAATTAAGACAATAATTTATTAATATTTTTACATGTATCTTATATTTTTGGATATTGTTTTATTGGCTAACGTACATGAAATGCAATGCTAACTACTTACAACTACCGTTAGTTGATAATCATAGCTGAAAGCCAATTTATAGTACTGTATTCTTACAAAAAATGATGCTAGTATGTACATACATTGTGACTAATCAGTATATTGAAATGGTATACGTATGATGTACTCGTACTCTATGTAATTACTTGCTAAGTACTTGTATTTTATCTTTCTAATAATCTATGCGACTTACATTAAAAGTTTAAACTTTACGAAAAAATTTCGTAGAAAATGCTAAAATCTCGAAAAGAATCGTCTTATTTCAACAGAACTATGATATTATTCAATATAGGGAACAGCAAATTGAGAAAATCTCTGTACAATACTATTCAGGAACTGGAGCTTTCGAGGTATCTTTATTAACTATCAGGAGGCCATTTTAATGCTTGCGTTACTTAATGCTTTGATCCCTCCGGGACTCTACAGGTGGTGGCCGAAAGAAGGGAGCCGGTTTCGCTACCGTCTCTTCTTCCTACAGGGTTCGTTTATTATTATATTACCTCATATACACATTTCTTTCAAAAATTTTGATTTTAGTTTTGTTATTTGCCCTTTTCTCTCTCCATCCCGAATGTTGTATTTGTTACCCCCCGTATACTTAGAAACAAAAACGTAGTACGTTTATAGTACAAGTATATGTACGTTTGAATTTTCTTTGAAGAATTTACAGGCTAATTTCGCCCAAGTGCGAAAACCTTGTTTGTTGAATTGAACAATTTCTTACTAGTTTCTTTATTCCACACAATCAACAAAAAATCATTCAGAGCACATAATGGATAGTAAAAGTGAATGATATATTTTGTACAGTTTGGATTTTGTGATTTCCTACCCTTTTCAATAATTATAGAAGGTTAACTTTGTATTTGTTTATAATTAATGATAGTAAATTCATGTCATCCTGTTGTCTGCCCTTTTTCGTATCATAGTTGAAATTGTAGTTTGAACGTTGAGTCAGTTGAAGGGAGTCACATGCAATGGTCATATAAAATGTACCATTGTCCAGTCCTGGCTTGTTGTTTATATATTGTGAATGTCCTTCAATATTACTTTTTACAATATGATGACGGACTTGTCGTTTGTAAATCAATATCAGAAGAGTTCGTCTTTGGCAATAGGCAACAAAGACAGTCTGTCCGCCAATGCAGTGTATAGTATCTGTTTGTAATTACACAGTAACTAATTAGTCTTATCGTGACGCTATATGTACTCCCATTATTCTAATTCTTACCTTTAAAACTGAAAGCCTAAACATTCAGATGCATGAAATGATAAATGTCCGATTGATTTGCTTTATTTGTCTTACCTGTATATATTTGTATATTTTTCCATACTTATGCCAAGCTTGTGTTAAGATGCCGCTTGATTACTATTAGAAAAATAAGCATTCAATTTTTAAAGAAATATTTCCATGTACCTTTAGGAACAATTGAACAACTTGATGACCACATTGAAAGCTACATCTCCTCATTTTATTCGTTGCATTATCCCCAACGAGTTGAAGCAAGCCGGTAAGTCTTTCTTAATTAAAATACTCGTACATGTATTTGGCCTCCAACTTTCTTTCTCGGTCTTTCTTGTCTTTCTCCAACTTTCTGTTGAGTCATGTCCGGAGTTTTCAGCTGCAAAATGTTATTTTTGAAAAGAATTATCATCTACTTACATTTCTTCTTTCTACAAATAGGTGTGATTGATTCTCACTTGGTTATGCACCAGCTCACATGTAACGGTGTACTTGAAGGAATCCGTATTTGCCGAAAGGGATTCCCCAACAGAATGATATACCCTGACTTCAAGCATCGGTATGTTATATACATAAGTAGAAAGAACTTACCCTTCATAGTTTGTATTGCATTTAAAGATTTTAAATTTTGTACTTCATCGGAAATAAGGTACATTAGGTATCATTAGTAATGATGAATTACAAATAGTTTCGAACAGTACAATGTATAAGAATGTACATTATTTTTTTACCTGTAAAAGCAAAAAAACAAGGGTTTCTTTAAAAAGTTGAAAGTTCGGCAGTTGCCACATTATGGTAGATTCTACAATCAGTAACATGGATTTGTCGTGAATCAAATGAGCAGTATTGGCGAAGTATTATCAAAGAAAAACATTGAGATTTTCAGACATTCCTGTGTAGTTCTCCGACTACACATTAATTTGGTAGATGTCTGTGTTTGAAAACGTCGTTCATATAGATTTTTAAATACATATCCCGTTTCTTCCTATAGCGACTTCCAAAGATGTTCAGTGCGAATTATCTGATGCATGTATTTATTTCTCAAGGTACTTAATCTTAGCACCTAATGCCATGAAGGCAGAGACTGATGAAAAGAAATGTGCTCAAGTTTGTTTTGATGCCGTTGAATTGGACCCTGACAAGTATCGACTTGGACACACCAAGGCACGTCATTTAATAACAAACATACCCAATTTGCCTCATAGTTTTGAATTCCCATCACCCAACACTGTAAAAGAAATTTTGTTTTTGCGATATTTTCCTTAGAGTTCAAGTAGTGGTTTTCTTCCTTTTATTTTTATTGTATTACCAGTAATATTATTTTTTTCCACTTGTCTTACATACAGTCTCTAATTTGTTCTTTTCCTAGTCTTTTGGAACAATTTTTAAACCATTTTCTTGATTACGTTATAGTTTTTTCCTTTTTTCATTTTTTAGTGTTCTTAGTGCTGATAATTTTAGTTTATAGTCCTGCTTCCGTGTAGTCTTTTAATTAACTGTTTAATTGTCTGAGGATGAGTACGGATCGTTACTTGCTCAAAAGCTTGCAAAGAATAAAAGTTTTCAAATAAAAATGTCCCACGTTAGCCAAAAAATGTGTTCTTGTAGTCTTTTAGATAGACTAGTATTTATTTTCGAAAGCAAACATGCTTAGGTATACCAAAAGATTCTGTTGTATACGCCTTACTTAAAACTTTACTTGTGCACAAAATTTTCATCTATTACTTGAACAAATTTAAATTGCTAATTTATTTTGTTTTTTTTTAACTTTTGGGTTTGATTCTATTATTGTCCTTACTCACCATTTCAAATCCTTGTCTTAAAATCCAACATGTGTATGAAGATAAAATGTCAGCTTCCTGAAAGTAGCAAAAAGATATATCTTATTTTTCTTGTTTCATTCTATTCGTGTAAACTTTAAACGAAAAAAAGAATGGAAGAATGGCAATACTCTTTGGAAGGAAGATTTTCCAGTTTTTCAATCTATGGGGTCTTGTAGCTATATATCCTGTAAATATTAGAGTAATTGAGCATGATAGTCACTTTTTTAGACTTAGATCATGTAGATGTGCGATTGAGTAATTCTAGTAAATTGCTGGTATATTAGGGAAGAGAAAAATGCAAACACGTTGAGCTTGCACAAAGAACGTCAGTACCTATACGTATTGTATCTACGTAAAAAGAGAAAGTCCTCACGGCTTTCGCTGGTAGACGTAACGTATTATGCTGCTCATTGAGAATCCTATTTTAGCCGTCGTCACCTTTGCTACTCGTGAGTATCAGGAAATGTAACTGAGCAAGCTTCAATAACGCCTTTGAATTTTCCTCGAATAAATTTAGAGACACCTAAAAATTAAAAATGTATATATCGCATTATGTATAATTTAATTATTAGCCAATTAATTTATTCTATAGATGCGTAGCTGACTCGTAGTCAATGATTGATACAAGTAATAGTTTGGTACAGTATGTATTTGATAATGATGGTTAGATAGCATTTACTTGATATGATACAGTAGAGACTTTCAGTGCGGAAATTGTCTGAGATTCACATCCGTGGTGCATATATATATATATCCACCTACACATATTAGTATTGATATACTTCAAAAACGTACACATAGGTATACAAGTATGGTGATATGTCGTCGTTTTACGATGATATTTGTTTATTTCCCCTCCGTGATTCGTGATTGTGTTATTTTTATGTGTGCTTTCCCTCCAACATTGAAAATCCGGTCTTGACGAAACTTGACTCGACAAAGGTACAAGATCTTAGCCCCACAACTCATAGCCAAAGTGACTGATGATCAAAAGTGTGCTAAGATTCTTTTGGAAGCCATCAATCTCGAATCTGAGCAATATAGATTGGGAAATACAAAGGTTCGACGAAGAAATAATTCTAAATTCAATTAAACGTCTATGTTAAAAACTATATACACAATTTTTTCATTTTTCCTAATTGTTTTCTATAATTTTATTGATTAATTTCCTTCATTTTCTTTTGCAATTGCTGGAAAAGAGAATGGCCAAAATCTGAAAAACAATACTGCAAACAATTAATAATGTTTCATTTCTATTGAACTCCCTTTCAAAACTTCAAGCTATAAATGTGTATTACAAAGAGAAAATATTTCCAATGTCGTTTTCCAATCAGATCCGTAATCATTTTGCTTTCTTTCCAATGTTACCTCTTTTTCATGAGTTTCACAGCTAACTAAATGCATATATATTGGTTGCAAACTTTTAAGCGTTTCCCCCCTAAAATTTCCTTTATCGTGTCTGTATTGTGGCAATTAAACATTAAGTGAAAAGACGTAAAACTCGATACCATTATTATGTCCGTTATATAATGATTAGTGGATTTTTTTATTTGATCATTACTGTGAGTATTGTTTCCTTTTTAAATTGGATTTTCATTACACAGTTTGTACACAATATGGTTTTTATTTGTGTTTTTGTCACTGAGTTCATAGAAATGTTTTTGTTTCTATTTAAAATGGAAACGTTTTGACGACATACAAGAAACTATAGTTTGAGAAAAACACACACATTTTATTGATTTTGGAGATTGAGTTTGAGGTTATCGCAATGTGATTTCCCTATCTTAGCAAAGGGAAGGCTGTTTTTGATAGTAAACCAATTGTGACCAGTAGCCGATATATATCATACGGAAACTTAACATTTGCGATCGTAGGTACTTACATACCAATTTTTACCCTGGTTCACAATTTTCAAATGGTTTATTACCTACTTGTTGTATATGTTGTTATATAATGCAGGACTACTGTAAACATCCCGATTACTCTATTGCTCCGAAAAATTCAATCTTCTACACATGACTTTAGAATTGTCGAAATTACACATTGTAGTATGACGACACAAGTTGTGTCACACAACACGTACATTTTTCTCGTTCAAAATTTATTTACGTTTACAGTTTAAAATCTCAACAAACTTCTGAACCACTTACGATCTCAAGCAATTTATCAAGTCTATAAATATACTTTCGAATTTTTTTTAACTCTATAATAAGTTTTGATACATTTTGTGTCTGCCTCCTTATAGTACTCTAGTGCCTAATGCGTCATTTAACAGTGTAAACAAACTTGAATAAATAATGTATATAATTATATGTTATCTTATATCTGTGAAGCATGTGATATGTATTTACAATTTGTATAGTCAAACTGCCTCATGTCCCTTCTGATTTCTGATGCTTTATCCCGTTAACTCTAAGATTTATTTGTCGTCTTTTTGTATTTAACTCTCCATTGATTTATCATTTGTGATTTTTGGCCCTCAAAATCTCACCTATGATTTTTTGCTCCATTCCCATGTGTTCACTTTTTTCAGTGTTCGCTTGTATTATATTGAATATTCTAAATTTCGCTAAAAATGACTATCTTTCATTGAGCTCCATTTCACATACAAAGAATTTCTATATTAAATTACTAAAAAATCAAAAAGTTAAAAGTTTTTTTCTTTATTTTTTACTTTCGTAACAAAAACGTTTTGTATTTTCCTATGTAAAACGTTTCATCATTCATTTTGTTGTGTCCTCATTTCTTCTCATAAAATGAATGGCACTCAGAATTTCGTAACTTAATTTAATTTTCCTCAATCCACATCAACACTATAGGTCTTCTTCCGGGCTGGAGTTTTGGGTCAACTTGAAGAAATCCGTGACGACCGATTGGGAAAAATTATCACCTGGTTGCAATCCGTCATCCGAGGTTATCTCAACCGCAAAGAGTACAAACGCCTTCAAGATCAACGGTGAGTCATTGAAATATCCTCATTTCTTCACACAAACATTTACTTTCCAATTAGAATTAAACTAAACTTTCAGTGCCGTTGCCTTATATGGTAAACAACTTTCCCCACTTACGATTCACCAAATGCATACAAGTATAGGCATTGTGTATATATTCTTATCTAGTTAATTTTAAAACAAAATTACATACTTTGTGCAGGCAGTTTTATTAAATGTAGGTAATATTTTTAAATTCTATTTTCTGACATATTTCTATTTCTGTTTCTGCATTAAAATAACCATTCCGAATATTCCTGAGAGAATTTCAAATATAGACTTTCCATACTCTTTCACGTGCATCTTTATGTACTGAGAATCGATAAAAATTAATGAATTCCTTTCACACCTGTCCTTTAATCCTAATCGAGTACGAAAGATTTTGAGTAAATCATGTCCACCTTTTTATACATGTCTTATGCATCCTATATATACTCATGCTTTATTTTCTTTCATCATGAATGATTACAGTATCGCTTTACAAGTTGTCCAACGGAACTTGCGTCGGTATTTGCAATTACGAACGTGGCCATGGTGGAAATTGTGGCAGAAGGTCAAGCCCCTCCTCAACGTCACCCGTATCGAGGATGAGATTGCTGTAAGTATAATCACTATTACGATTATCCTATGAAATATTTTACTTGATCGTTTTTACTCACAAAAGCATTCGTCACCTCACTTTTAGATTTTTTAATTATGAGGAAATATCTTCTGCTCACTGTCCATGACTTTTTTCGGGAAACACGACAGAAAAGAAGTATAAAATATACATGTAATGATTCAGGTTTAAATTTTAATTTGGTTCGGGCTTAAAGAAGTCCTTGTGTTATGTACATAGGCTGAAAGAGATAAACGGATGTGAAACCGTACAGTGATTTTAAACTGTAAACAGGGTAAGCAGTTGAACAGGTGTAGGCGGTAGTGACAACGATAAAACTAAAAAAATGTCCAGAGAAATATATACACCGAGCTGATGGGGTGACTAAAGCAGTTACTGGTTGAATCGGAAGGGATTGGACTGCGCATCTTTATCCTAATTAGCTATCATGGAATCATTAGCGAGAACTAACTGAATACTCTCAATTGCCATACTATTCCCATTGAGCACAGTATTTTATTTCCAGTTCACTTGTCTATGTCAAAAAATACAGTATACATGTGGCCCACATGTGGGTGTAATTGTGCATAGTTTAGTCATTCAAATCAGTTATTCATATTGTGCACACGGTGCTTGTTTTTCGAAATCATTTAAATTTCATGTAACGTCAATCAAGAGGAAATATAGTACAATATCGAAATCATCACAAAGTCTAGTGAAAGTGAGCAGAAGTTTAAATAGTATTGTTTTGATAAATTACCAAGTACAAACAAAAATTCATAATAATGGGTGAAGTAGACGAATTAATTAGGCCGAGTGGCCCACCTAGTGAACGGCTATATAACGACATGAATGACTATAAACAGAAATTGGAAGAGAAAGCAGCCAAGGCCCAAGAAGCCTTTGAGAAGGAAGAGAAGTTGAGGAAAGAAGTGGAAGAGAAGAACCTCAAGTTGTTGACCGAGAAAAACGACCTCCTCAGCCAATTAGAGAACGAACGAGGATCCCTTGGTGATGTCCAATCGACCGTCAACAAGATAACAGCCCACAAAAATGATTTGGAAGGTCAACTCAGCGTAAGTTCTCATACTTAAATTTTTGTATTGTATTTTGTTTATTTTGTTTGATTGATCGAGCATTGTATTTTTGTGCTAAAAAAATGACTTTCCAAAAAATGTATTCATGTAAATTTTCTTATAAGGTAATTTCTTATAAGGGATAGCGATGAAATTCCAAATTCCAAAAAGTCAGTCCATATGCGTGAGAGGTTTCACTGCAAAAAATTTCTTCAACAGTCCCTATTACGGCTTTAGAAGTGTGTATCCAAATGTAGACGAGGGGGGAAAAATGCAGCTATTTCTATCGCATGAAGTCTGTTTTTCCTACCGTGTGTAGTAAGGAATAATGCATGCACAACTTTATTTGTATCATGACGTATACTTACAATTAGTAATATGTTGCGTTATTTCTTTCATAGTAATGCTACCCATGTAAAAAGGATAAACAAGAATGGTACGCGGAATGTGTAGGAAGTATCAAATAAAAAAATCAAGTCACAACCAAGATCGAATCAAACGTAATTTTTTAGCATATTCAAAATCTTCATATGTAGCAGTTTGTATTGAATCCTAAGGAATTTTGTAAAACGTTAATCGAAAGTCTAACAGATGGGATGATTGAAATCCAAGTGTATAGGAGTAGAAATAAATAAGTACTGTATATAGGCTGTAACAAGTCCTTTACATTCCTTCGGCATAATTTTCTTGTAATTCTTGACATGTTTCTTTTGTAATCATTTCACCTGCTTTTGAAATTTCTATTCTCAACAGTGGAAAATGGCTTGTATTTAAATTATATTTGCAATTAGAAAGGTAATCTAACAGCTCCAGATTTTTTTGCTTATTATTAGTACCTATGTCAAAATACTCCATGGAAGGAAAGATTTTTGGGAAAAGAAAAAACGTACTCTTTACAGCTTTTGTTGTTGGACAGATTGTCTACTCAAGTATAGGCTAGAGTTTGGACTTTTCACTTCCTCGTCGTATGTGCAAATTCATAGGTACTTTGAGAAAGCCATGACTACATTTTTAGTTCACATTTGCCTTACTCAGTCTTTCTTTAGATTTTCATAATGATTGAGTAGGCTTATTAACTTTAAAATTCAAAGGGTCGTGTATTGTTGGTGGATGGAATAATAAAATTCACAGCAGTCTACAATAATTCCACTAGGATTAAATAACAAGTTGAAATTAATTGAATGGATTCATTTTTGTAGGATGCCCAAGAACGCTTGTCCCAAGAAGAGGAAGCCCGTAACCAATTGTTCCAACAGAAAAAGAAACTTGAACAAGAATTATCTGGTTTGAAGAAGGACTTGGAAGATTTGGAATTGAATGTACAAAAGGGAGACCAAGACAAAGCCACCAAGGACCATCAAATCCGCAACTTGAATGACGAAATCGCCCATCAAGA
>JAIUND010001257.1:0-39093 GCA_034699125.1 Gisinianus flammeolus
CTTTGGAGCAGGTCAACGAAATTAAGGAAAATAATTATAGTTCGTTTGTGAACTTAACAGACGATATATAGTTTGAAATTAAATAATTGTAATATTGATAGGAATTCACGCTCGTGAGTGGGTAAGTCCAGCAACCGTGACTTTTATCATCAATGAACTGCTCAAAGAATCAAAGGAAAATACGACCCGGTCGGACGTCACTGGAGACAAACTGATTGAACTTTTCGATTGGTACATCATGCCGATTGTGAACCCGGATGGATATGTTTATTCTTGGACCAACGTATGTACAAAACTATATCAATGATTTCCCCATCAGGTTTTCTTGTCATCCTTCTTGATTTTGAATTTCATATATACGCACACATTTATTTATTATTTATGTATATTTATTTAGCATCGAATGTGGCGAAAAACTCGGAGTCGACACAGCACGCTCGTCCGAATAATCAACAATGGCTTCAAAAAAAAGAATTCAACAACACAGTCAAAGGGGATTTGGGACTCGTTGATTGGTCGATGTGTGGGTGTGGATCCCAATAGGAATTACAATTTCCAATGGGGTGGACGAGGAACATCTGGGAGTCCATGTTCGGACATTTACAGGGGACCTCAACCAAATTCCGAACCGGAAATCTCGGCCGTTCAAAGTTTCATCCTCGAGCGGAAAGCACAATTGAAACTCTTCCTTACTTTACACAGTTATTCACAGGTTAAAAAGTTCTGACATGAATGAATCCATTAATCATCAGTCAGCAGTATAAAACCGTTCAGTTCAGCTCCATCCGTATACTCATTTAATAATCTTCAATTGGAAAATTTAGATGATATTAATTCCGTGGGGCTTCGGAACCATCCCAGCTGAATCTGAAGATTTCAGTGAACTTGAAGCTGTGGCATTAAAGTCCGCCGAGGCAATCAAAAATGTTCATGGAGCAATATATCGTGTGGGGAATACAGTAAAAATGCTTGGTGCGGCGAGTGGATCGAGTAAAGATTGGGCCAAAGGTATAAATAAACAAAATATCAGATATCATCATAACAAAATGTCTACAATTAAAATGAACATTTTGTATTTAAATATCATTTAGGTAAAGCCGGAATTAAATATTCCTTTGCATTCGAGTTGAGAGACACTGGAAAACATGCTTTCTTGCTCCCCGCCTCAGAAATCATTCCAACTGCTCAAGAACTAACTGCTGGAGTCAAGTCCATGGCTCAAGACATTTACCAAATTTATCAAAACCCAATATCCATGTCAATTTCAATGTCCATGTCAAATCAAACTGTAACAAATTGAGTAAAACATTTTCTAATTCGTATTATAGTTCATATATAGTTGCACACACACACACAGTTCTATATTTTATTATTTTTCAAACAATATCATCCACTTTTTCCAAATCTCTCAAGAAATCTCTGATGGCTTGATGTTGCTCAATAGCTTGGTCCTCATGAGCATGAGATCCATTCGGTGAGTACGAATAAAAGTCATTTGGTTGATATTCATAGTCGAGGATGGGTTGGAATTGGTAGAGAACAATGAAATAAGTGAAGAAAATGGAGAGGACAGTGATCATGCATTCTCTGTCGAGAGTTAAGTAGCCTCCACCACGAAGTGCAAATCGTTTGTAGGCCGTGAAACTGGAGTACATACTGAGCATGAAATGAAGTTCGTGATCATATTTCCTCCCCATCATTGTCTTGGTCCGGATGATATTCAATCCTTGAATGGACTTCTCTCCCACTTCCGCGGACGTCCGGAGCACGATAAATAAAATGAATAAATTGACGGAGAAAAGGATGAGACCGATGATCCAATCATAGTGTCGATTAAAAGAACCCGCAACGACCTCGCTCGGTAAACGATCCAAATTACTATTTGTTGAGGAGGAAGAGGCTGTTCGGAGAATGAAATAAAACTCAAAAATGGCACTCTTGAAGAACAGACAGTCAGACAGTTGGAGAGAGAAATTAACATAAAGAAAAAAAAGAATATTAATTAGAATGCTGTTGGGGAAATGATTAGCCGTATTTGTTAATTATATAATTCAATATTAATGTTTGTATTTTGGATGGCGAATGAAGAAAGTATATTGTAAATGTACTGGTGCACAAAGTTTTAACTAATGAAGATTAATAATTGAAAACTAACTAAAAATTAACTACAATTAACTACAATTACCGCCAATTGAAGAGTAAGATAGCCTTCGATCGTATTTGCAATGAATTGATCCGTCCCTTCCACCAAGTCCAGCAGGATAACATGGTCTTTAAAAAGCAAGCTGTAGGTGGTTCGGTCCTCGGATTTTTGAACAAAATCATTTGTTTGAAGAATGGCAGAGGTGAATCGTTTATTCCATGAGGAGAAGGCTCGAGTCAACATTTTACAAATGATGAGGAAAAGGAGGATGAAGGTTTTGGAGGCGATAAAAATAAAGACGAAAATGAGACCACTTGAGACTTGTAAAATGGACAGATTGGAATTGAAACTATGGTGATGATAATGATTTTTTGATGGAGATGGTGGGTTGGACGACTCGATATTCCGATCGAGCATGCAAGGGCTTGAGAGACGGAATAATAATATGGCCCATAAAGTGGGGCCTCCAATGGCCACAGCGGATAAACCATAAATTGAGAGTCCAATCAAAGCGGCCAAAGAAATCAAGATGATGACAGTGAGGAGAATCGTGTACTTTAAAAGACCTTCTGCCACGTCCACATGCATCGTTTGAACGGCCCTATATAGATACAAAAGAAATTATGAATAATAATGAATAATTATTGTTATCATGATACCTTTTTTTTTCGACTTTTGTTCAACGAACTTACACTTCCCAGAATGAGAAATATTTCCCCATGTACACCCGTTTGACAAATGTGTTCACACTGGCGATAGTGAGATGAATCAAAGCCGCGGACATGACCACAAAAGCGAG
Organism: Gisinianus flammeolus; assembly: GCA_034699125.1. NCBI lineage: Eukaryota > Metazoa > Arthropoda > Collembola > Symphypleona > Katiannidae > Gisinianus > Gisinianus flammeolus. The sequence continues at coordinate 2,943 of JAIUND010001257.1, forward strand.
CACATTTCTAAACATATATATATAATATATATATATAATATATGGTTATTACAATTACATCCGGTAATTAACTTGCTTAATGAGCTTGATTAAATTTTAATTAAACTTATATATATTGTTTACTTTTTTACTCACCTATCGAATAGAGCCAATTCAAAAAGTCGTTCTTGCTCACAACTTTTTGGTCGCTTTCCTCTTATTCGGAACGTGAAATTGAGCATCATGTCCATCAGATTGAATGCCCCAATGAGGAGGATGAAGATGACGATACTGGAAGTGAGTAAGAAGTAAAAACCAGGGAAACTCTTCAAAGAGGGTTCATATGTCCACGTCCCATCGTCATTAGCATTAGTACTGATTTTGAATGGGAATCGTCCAGTGCAGTGCATGAGTAGCCGAATCGGAGCCAAACCTCGTCGAAAATTCCGGAGAAATCCAATTTTCTCATCCTTATACTTTTGACTGGAGAAACCTTCTTGTGTGACACCTGTCAAATTATGAATAATAATTATTATTTAAAGATTTTGGTTGATGCATAGTAAAATAATGCATGTAAATACAAGTAAATACATGTATGTATGTAAGTAAGTATTACTTTTTTAGTATAGGTACTTATTATACCTTCGTCCACTTCAGTGAGCAGTTGTTCCATCTCAACTCCAACTTCCAAATCTTTAGAAATCTGTAATTGAGATTAAAATCAAAGTACATATTTATCTACTTAATACATTAACATTAAATTTAAGTAGTCATAAAATGGTATAGAATTTAAAATGTACGTTCTAACCGTGTCTTCCTCGTCATCATTTTTTACTGGAGCAACTACGTTTTTCTTTAATGGAACAACAACGTTTTTCTTTAATGGAGCAACAACCGTAATTTTTCCTCCTCTGTATCTTGATTTGACGTGATTCCACCTTGATGACCTTCATTATTACCAGAAAACACTTATTGTTAATTAATCAAATTACACCTCTAATCAGTGAATCAGTGAATCAGTCTAAATAAATTCGTCTAATTAGTCGCAATTAGAAAATTGGAATGAGTAATTTTTTGTGAATGAATAAATATATATCTAGCAACTAACTTTCTATTATTTCCCCTGTCATACATGTCAATTGTCAATATTAATCTGTTAAAGTTAAAACCACTGTTAACTGGAGGAATTTCAACTGTACTGTGAAAGGACAAAATTAGTAATAATCTCCTCCATAGGAAATTGGAAAGAAAAGCTCTATGAATGTGACGGTGGCAAAAAAAAAGATTTCGTATTCTGTCAGATTTTCGTCATTTTCTCGTTCTCTTCTGTGACAGAAATTCTGTCGCAAATTGTGCTTTATATACCATATACTGAATAAAAATCAAAATCAAGTTACATTTTAATTGTAAATGTTAGTGACGAGTTAATTGGGAGTGAGTCATAAAATTGAATCATTTATACGTGCAAATATATATGGCTTCTAAACAAACAAAACGGAAAATACCAGCTGCTGTTGACAATGGATCCGATTCGGATTTGGCAAATGACCTGGATAAGGTATTTAAATATATTTTATAAAATCAACTTATTATTATTGTTGTGGTTGTGGGATTTGAATTGTGTTCCTTTTTATTTATTTATTATTAGGAAATATTGGGATTGTCAATAAAAAGGAGTCGCAAAACAGATGAAGATGTGAATCAAAATGTATGTTACTCACCGAATAATAATCATGGTTGTGAAAAGAAAACTACAACAACCAAAACAATCAAAAAAATAGCAACAACATCAACTTCGTCATCAAAAAAATGTGGGAATAGTAATAATAATAATATTAATAAAGTGTCGGTTGAAAAGTTTCCGGATGGCTACGATGAAAATTGTTTGGGGGATGAAAATGATCGGATGAGATTAAACTTGATGACTGAAAGGGAACGAGAGGAAGTGATTTACAGTCGAAGACTAGAAAGAGAGAAAATGTATGAGAGATTTCGTATTGAAGAGAAGCTCCGATTAGCCAAATTAGCAGCAGTTGCTCAACGTGAACGTGAGGAATTATTATTGGAATCAAGTCAAAGTCCGAATCCAAATGAAATAAAAGCCAGTGATGAGCATGAAGATGAAGATGATTCTCCAGGTGACTCCTCTGATGTTGATAGCATTCCTTGTTGGAAGGCAAAAGCTAAAGAGAATGATGTGGAAGCAAGGCAGCAGAGAAGTAAAATAAGGAAAAAGACTGTGAGAGATAAATCATTCAAGCAAACCGAAGCCATTGATGCTATAAAAGTTATCAGAGAAGATCGGAAACAACGAGCAGAGCAAAAAGAAAAGATTCGGGAACAAGAAGAGGAAATTCAGAGAGCTATGCAAAATAATAATAATAATAGCCGCAGCTACAGTAATAGTAATAAACAATTGAGCGTTCATAGCAGTGGATCTCGATCAAAAGAAAAACAAACTCGTTACTCAAACTCATCTTTTGACCGGCAACAACAACAACAGCATCAGCAGGGGAGAGTTAAAGTGGAACCTGTACTGGATAATAGTGATTCAGTAAATTCACCTCCTCCTCGTATTGTGAATGAAACGACCAAGTCTCATATGACAAAATTGAGTACTGCGGAAGTGTATTCTGATGATTCGGAATCACAATATTATAGTGGCTTTGACTCCACGAAAGAGAAGAAATATAGGAAGGAATCCCGGAGTCATAGGACAAAAATTAGATATCGGAGGCGTAGCTCAAGTGACTCGGATTCATCATCAGAGGAAGAAAGGTCCAGGAGGATTCATAGGCCTAAACATGTTGAAAATGTAAGGGATTTAAATCGAATTCAATTGTCTCGACATAAAATCCTCCAATGGATTCACTTGCCTTTCTTCAATCGGGTAATTGAATTTGAATTTATAACAGATTCGTTACTTTGCATATAGCCATTCGCAGGTTTAAAAAATTCTAAATCCTAAAAAAATTTTAATTCTATACACATTTGTAATTATTTAGCTCATTAAAGGATGTTTTGTCCGTGTCGTCATTGGTTCAACTCCGCCTGGAAAGCCTATTTATCGGGTACGTTTCTATTTTTAAGCTATAGTAGTTGATTTTTATTTATATAGGCCGAAACGCCTCTTCAATATGCATATTGCATTTTACATTTGGTCGAAATTATATGGTTTAACAAGTTTTTAATTATAGATTATATTTATGAGCATTGTTTACGTTTACTGACATGTACAAGAAAATAGTATACAGCTTGTGAGAATTCAGTATCATTACTAACAATAAGTATAGTAAGCCATTCATTTTCATCAGTTTTATGTATATTTGTGTACTTCATTCTTAAATCAGTGAATGTTTTACATTGGAATATTATATGGTACCAGTCGTATCTTATAAGGTAGTCACAGATTTGGCTATATATAATCGTCCTTACATTTTTTTACTGGTATACATATGTATTATGTACTCATTTTTAAAAACGTTTTTTACATTAGGTAACGGAAGTTGTAGATGTTGTGGAAGGAAATACGTATTGTTTTGCGGAAACCAAGACAAATAAATTGGTTCGGCTACGGTATGGAGCTGATGAAAAACTGTTCCGACTCCAATTCGTCAGTAACTCTATTTTTTCAAACGATGAATTTTTGCGTTGGATTGAAAAATGCCGAAATCGTGATGTTCTTCTCCCAACTGTCGAAGAAGTTCGAGCAAAAGAAAAGGAAATATCTGATGCAAATAACTATGAGCTCAAGGAAGCAGACGTGGACCATGTATATAATTAGCTATTGTAGTATTTTTTCCTTACCATTTAAACAAATTCAAGCTTCACACATCATTCATATGTTGTAAATAGATAATTAAAGAGAAGCAGCGATTTAAAGCAGCCCCGATAAACTATGCACTAAGAAAAACTGGTTTGATAAAAGAAAGGGAGGAAGCGTCAACTCAGTATGCTTTATTTTTCTTACGCAATATAATTTTCCTATTGTTGAAATGTTTATTAATATATAATTACATTAAATACATTGAAATTTGCTGGGTTTTTTTTTGTAGGGGCGATGACGTGCGAGTGACTCAATTGACAGACGAAATCTGTGCGATTGATGAGAGATCCAAAAGTCTGGATAAACGTCGGACCAGTAGCATCTCGGTGATTAGCTATATCAACGAAAGGAACAGGCGGAAGAATTTGGAAGAAGCAGAAAAGGCCATTAAGGTATTTAAAATAATTATGTACCATCGTACCTACATGTATTACATTAATATAGAATAGTAAAAACCCATAACATTTATCATATGCGTGCCGTATTATTATTTCGATTATTTCGTATGATAGGAAGAAATTGAGGAAAATAAAGGGAAATCTGAAGATCCATTCACACGAAGAAATACAAAACCAAGTCGATGTTCTCTTCATAATGCTCCAAGTAATGTTCAAGTGGGAGAAGCGGAAGCAGCAGCTCTTGCCGTGATACCCGGATCCGTCTCAAAATTTTTAAATTCAGTAGAATTACAAGCAATCACAAACTCCTTAAAAAATTCTCAATTCTTACTGGTATAATATAAGTAGTGTTTTACATTCAGTGCATGTTCTTTAATTGGCTTGTTTTTTTGCTATATAGACATGTATTTATTTTATTTTGTTAATAATAATATAATCCAGGGACATTGTAACTTGGGAATTGAACCAATGCAAGATGATGAAATGGACACAGACGTTTCTCCACGCTTCGAGGCAATTGGATTCCTAGATGAGAATTCAGTTTTCAAAGATGGAGAAATCCCAGTATTCATCAATAGGAGCGGTTATGATTTGTTTGATCTTCATGATATCGATATTGAAATGAAATTGGATGATTTCCCATCTGGACCTTCTCAAGGTAAGAGAACAAACCATAAAAAAATAAATCATAAAAAAATTCGAGACTGGTTTTTATTATTATTATTATATTAGAAGTTCACACGGTTTTTGTTGTTGTCTCTTTTTTGGTGTGTATATATGTATTGAAATTCTTAGAGGATTATTCTCAAGTAGTCCAGTAAAAACTGAGAAGACTGCTGTATATCCACATTGACTCTCCGAACAATAAACTGCCATGCAACTTTGCAGCAATATACATTCAGGAAACGGTCAGCCAACTATTTATACGTTCGGCATGAAATGTTTATATGGTTTCTCGATATACCTACATAACATTTTATACACAACTTTTCTTTACTTTATAGTCCTGCATGTTGTGCTTACAAGTATATTATATGTATACCTATAATTTCATTCTTTAATCTTATTACAAGAAGGAAATAGGAAATTGTGAAGCTTCTTTGTACGTAGTATTTTGTCAACTCAGAAAGAAATTTTAAGGGAAACAACATCAAATTCATGAATATTTATAGTGTTAGTTTTTTATTCCGTATATAATTCTAAGAAAACGAAAGATCGTTTAGTCATTTGCCATTTCCGTAATTATGTATCACTTTATTTTAAGATATTCGTACAGTTATTCATTATATTTATTTTGCAGTAAAAACGTTGACACACAGCCTATAACGATAAATATTGTACTAAGAAAAAACGTCTTAAAATACTTGTTTTAGTTTTTACTATTCTGTGCTAAATGCAAACCCTTTTACTACGAGAAATACTATACGAATGCATTTCATTGTACAAAACCCCCGGTTTTCGATTCCATACAGGTATACATAATATCAATCGCCTCTGTGTCAATGAAGTTCTTGCAATTCAGCTTTTTAGTGATATATAAATACGTAGCTTTTATCCTGAGACCTGTAGTTATATAATCCGATAGTATTATCTATAACTTGTTTTATATTTTGTATAATATTATGTATATGTATACGCTATACGCAACTGAGGAAAAAATTAAACGAGCCACTTAATAAGCAATAAAACAACAAACGGTACTTTAATGGGATTATTTAGCTACATGTACTTAAGTGCGTATTTTATATTGGAATACCTTGGAATTTTATTGGATATTATAGTTTACTGGACCATGGAGATTGCATAAAGAAAATCTTGAAATTCCACTACATTAAAAATTACTGTAAATTTCCCAATTCATTCATTCATTGCCTGTACATGTGGATGTGGATGTCAAACCACAAATTAGTAACCAATTGAATTGCCAACTGCCTTGAGAAAAAAGTCAATTAGTAGCCTGTTGTATTTTTATAATATATGTGACGAGTATATATATTATATGGATTGGATTATTTCAATGAATTTCCTTCTTATTTAATTATATTTATCCATTTATAAAAGTCAATGGTCAATCACTGAATGTATAATAATAGCAAGGCACATTAGCTTTGACACTAGATTTGTTTGTTGATTAGTGCAAACAGAAGTATAAGTATAGGTAGGTAAAGTACCCAATATTATGGTACATTTTTTTTATCAAGATTAAGGCTCAAGTACAAATATTTGCAGTGGACGTTTGATTTTCGAATTGAGTACATATGATAAAATCCCTACAACTATATACAACTTTTTTCCTCTGTGTCTGCCTAATTGCTTCCTATATACGAATATGCCGACGATGCCCCTACAATACGGCGACTTTTCTCTCTTTGCATATAGATACCTTCAGATTTCAGATATCCATATTATACATGCACATATCCAAAGTTGTGTAACTCTTTTTACAATAAAGTGTGATGGTAAGTTGCTAAAAGGTTAGCACATGCACATTGTTCATGGGAAACTTTTTGATTTTCATGGTCAGAGCTTCAGCTTACTTCATGTGACTAACCAAATTGACTCGTCGACTATATATTCAACTTGAATATCTCTCCCATTTTGATAAATGAACTTGATTTTTTTTTATGAAAAGGGAAGAATATTACATAATAGTAAGGTGTACGTCTTTTTCTTACTGACAATTAGATATGAGGAGGCTTTTTTGTGTTTATGGTTTGTTTGTAAATTTGCGTTCATTAGATTCCTTAATTCTTTTTTGAGACATGACATATTATACGATATAGATATGTATAAGTATATGAAACCACATGAGAGAGAGCGAGGAAAACACTTGAAAAATGGCAATGGGGAAACATTAGGACTCACGACTCACAGATGCTTCATATATTTCACATGCTTCATCACACAAACAATCACATTTTTGCTTGAACTTTGAACATGTAATGCAATTACCTATTGCACATTTCTCAATATACAACAAACAACTTTGTCGAATATAACTGTTTATGTATATGTAATTAAAATCAAATTAAATGAGGACTTTTGGGAGTCATTCCTCACAGTAAAATATTATAGCGATGACGATTATAGTGTCGACTTGCGAACTTTGATGAAAGACAGATGGATTTATAATTTATATATAATTTATCATTTTTCAGTTTCAGGGTTATATATACGAGTTGAGAGAATCCCTATTATTTTGTAGAGGAGAAAATCCATGTGCAGTGCATTTCCATATTTTTATTATTAAACAATTTAAAATTTATGTCCTTATACATGCATGCACATGGAGGGACCCATCTGGGATTAATAAATGATGTTCATGTGTTTCATTTCGTATATATGTAGTTAATAGTTGCACAATATCAAAAATATGAATCAAGTGTGTAATTTAAGTGCTGTACATACCAATGACAATACAAAATGTGCAATAAACCGTCACAATAAAAACTCAATGTGAAGTTGAATTCGAGGATGTGGAATGAAAATATATATTATATATGATAATATGATCTATTATAATTTTCTAGTTCCTTGTTCTGGCATTGTGTGGGTAAGTTAAGTACAATTACACTATAGTGTTTTTTTCTAGAGTGAACTAATATAAACGTAATTACCAAATATCCCGAACTAAATTATGAACTAAAAAAGGTGAATCATCATCATACATGTATATTTAATGAGTTAAGTGTTGTGCTGTGTTCAAACACACAGATATGTACATGTCTCAAGTCTTTAAGCTTTTATGTGATTCTTGAAGCGTAAACGATATCTATATATTTTTCTTTCGTGTGCGGGAAAATTCCAGTGGTGTATATACGATACGATATTTCTCGTGTTTTTTCCCCTTCCTTTTCTCCTTCTTCTAATTCTTCTTGGTTCTTCTTCTTTGGAATTTTTATTCGCAACAAAAACTTGATACATTTCCCAATTGTGTGGATACGTTTTTTTCTTCAGTCAAAGTCAGAGTTGAAAAAACCTTTACTATTGTGCATAGCCACTACCATTAATATTAATTTTTTTCGGTTAGTGTGATTGTATATACGAGAGAGACATTGTCATTTCCTTTAGTCTTTTTACCCATGTGGAGTCACAAGGAAATTTGTGATTATTCTTCTTCACTACTGAATGCCAACTCCAACTCCAACTCCATCCTCATGATCATGATGATCGTCTCCATCCTCTTGACTCTCCCAGGTACAAATCATATAATCATAACAAAAAGTTGTCCATACTTAAGAAAATCCAAACCAAAAAAATTAAAAAAAAAGTGTTTTAAATCTGTTCAATCTGTTGTTTTTTTTCACACACACACACAGCACTTGGAATGAGCGACACAAACTGGACACACGCAAAATGTAATAATAATAATAATCATTAATACAATACTTTATTTTAGTATGGAAAGCCACGACCCATAGCGAGAACACAAACTATGGGTATAATTTACATGCTCCATGAAATTTTTTAATATACCTTTTAATTATATTTGTCATGCTTTTTGCACTCCAACTCATCTTCAATTCTTCATTCTTCTCATCCTCTGTCTAACTCAATACTCAAGCAATCTGTCTACTACCAAAGAAGTTTGCTCACTGCTACACGGACAGTCCAAGCTACTATTTTGATTCTAAACTTCATCAATGTATGGTGTTTCCATTTGATGGGAGATGTAATGGTAATCAAAATAAATTTGATACACTCGAGTCCTGTGAACGTCTCTGTCAAAAAACTTTATAGAAAACAACAAAAAAAATAGAAGGAAAACAACACATGAAAATGCATAACATGGTCAACGGAACGGTCAACTGTAAACGTTTCAAAGTGGGAAAAATGAGTCAAATATCTGTACGTATATAATATATATATATATATCCGTAAAAGCTTAACTCAAAAAGGCAAAAAAGATGAGGAATAACAAATAAGGCAAATATGGAGAAGATTGCCTTAAAAAGTTTGTCCTAGCATGTAGAATAAGTAGAATATTGACATGTCTAAGGATACTGCAAAATATCATTGGGAATGTATGTTGTAGGTACTTATTACTATTATTATTATTATTACTACATCCTAATGTATAAATGTGTGGACGGGAAGGAAAAACAATGTAAGATATGCCTTCATATGTGTGAATGAAGCTTGTGCTTCTTTTGTGATTGTGATTGTCTGAGTATACAAATTCTCAATTCTCAATTATACAAATTTCCATCTATATCTCTCTCTCGCTCGCCTCTTATCTTGATTATTGTTGATGATTCGTTTATAGTTGTATCTTGTATTCCTGTTGTACTTGTTTTAAACTTGAATTCTATACACATACTCTGAGGATTGTGCATGTGTGTGTACAAACTTGAAAAATAAGAAAATAAAAGTGGTAAACATTCCATAACCTTGACTTGATGTGAATATGCAAGGATTTTTTTTCCGCATTATATTATTTGGGTTTAGAGAACAACTTCTTTGAAATTGAAAGAGAGAGAGAGAGAACTTCATTACCCATGCCATGCCATCCGGCTTCTGCTCACACACACACACACCACCACCAAGTTAATAATAATAATAATAAGAATACTTACAGTGGCTATTTAATCATAGATAAAAAATTGAGATTGGAAATTGAAAATCAACAATCCACTATAGGTAGAAGAAAAAAAAACAATATACGTTATAAAAAGTACAACACTGCAATGTGTGTAAAGTTCCGACACAAGCTTCCTCACACATATCCCTCCATTCCCCTTCTCATTTTTCTAATCAATGCAATGTCGTAACTCGTAACATAATAAATAATGATAATTGTTCAGGGCAGGGTATTTTATTTATTATTACATAAATAACCAGAAGTTGTTATAATCATATCGGCATTTCAAGTAATCATTCATTCAATCACTCAATCTTTTTATTGCATGTATACAAAAATTGAAACAACAACAAAACAAAAAATATGCCGAGTAGGAGAGAGAATCAAAATAGGGAAAAAAAGAAGCTAAAAGCTAAACCAAGAAGTAAAAATATCAAGTAAAATAATATTACATGTTCTGGTATTTACACACACAAGACACAAACAAGAGCAAAAAAACGTATAGTACAAAAAATTGAAATTAAAACGTTTCCAATAGTTTTTCCTCTTAAAATTTACACTTTACACACCATTTCATTTCTATATACATATATTTGATTGAATTTTGTTACTATATATGTGAGTAAATACCTGGATGGACAACCTATTTACTCCTTGCACCAGTCAATTAGCATAGCAAAATATATAGAGAAATTATAGAACCACCTGCTGCACACGCTATAACTATGAACTATAATACTCCATTTTTTCACCAGTTTTTTCCCCCATTTCTTCGCCGCATTCTCTTATTCTCTTCTAATTCTACTGCAAAACTAAATACTTGTATTTGAAATAATCCTTTTCGCATGAAACATGAAACTCGTCTTTTGCATGGAAGGCAAAATGAAAAAAAATGTTCAAATCATGTTATAATTAATGTAAAAATGAGGGATTCGCCTTCGCCTATGTTAACGACAACCGTCGGGTCGTTAACTAACAACAATAATAAGTAAGTACTGGGCAAGTATTTATTATTGTAGTATTTAGTATTTAGTATGCGTATGGTGATAATGAAAGACGATGAAAAGAGTTGCATAATATCAATGTAGAAAAACACATACTATTTGAAAGAGGGAAGTAAATGGGTAGGGATTTCAAATATTTCCATTTAGTATAAAAGGTATACATTATCATTGTATGTTCTTGTTCTTGTTCTTGGTCGTCGTCGCACTTTGCAAAAGTGTGTACTATGTGTGTGGAACCTAATGATACCTGACCAGATCAACTTTTTATGACGTCTACAAACGAGTTTGAAGTTCCTCTTATCTAAAAACGAGAATTTATTATAAGATAGATATACCTATGTAAGAATGAGAAGAGAAGAACAAGATATTTTGATAGGGAGAGAGATCGTTTCGCTGGATGAAAACTAAACGATATAAGTATATATACAACTGTATCGTATTTGTGATTGTGTACATAGCTATATCCGTCATCCGTATGTGGGGGTAGAATAAAAGTATCGTAGAATACAAACTGCTTTACACTACCTATGTGAGGATCATGATCTTTTCGGTTGAAATAAAATAGAATAAATATATACTCTAATACAAATGATATTGTCCGTGAACAATCACGATCTGTGTATGTATATGTAGAAATTTGATGTTAGTTGTTATACACACGAACGATCTCCCATTTTTACCTCTTTCATCTTTCATCTTTTCCATTTCCATTTCCACATCATATGCTGTGAATTGAAGCACCCTTTCAATTCATAATATATAGATGTGTATTTATGGATGTGCACACAGGTTTTTCTGATGGAGGCTGGAAAATAACAAGAATTATAGGAAAACGCGTCAGAGTCACAGCAATCAGATGAGCTATATACTTATACTTTGGATGAGTTTTGATGCTAATCAAAGTATATCCACCTCAAAAACACCTTACTCTCACAATTACACAATTCACACCACCACACAAGTTATTTTTCATTAAGTATAATATGTATATATGAAAGTATCTATATGAAACACATACGCACACACATACACTGGCAATTTCTCAGGTTTATCAAATTTACCAATGAGCAGTGAGTCATTTTGACTGTGTGTGTGAGTGAGTGAGTGTGTACACGGAAATTAATAGAAAAAGTACCAAAAGCTCCATCTGATTCTGATTCTCATTCTCATCCATCCTCAGGAACGTGTGGAGTTATATGAAAAAATATATAGATAGTTAAAAGTTAGTTGGGGAGGGGAAAAAAAACTTGGAAACTTCTTACGCGATAATGCATTAATATCAAGGGCGAGTTCGTCGCTCCGTCAGACCATTATTCTGTTCCAAGAAGTGTTTAAGTTCTTCAGTGGTCTCCAGTCTGGAAATCAGTGCAGTGTAGTCAGTCAGTCAGTAGTCAGTCAACTACGATTTCCCTTCCAGAAATATATATATCGTCGTCTTACAAAAATATATATTTCTCAACTCCACTCGTTTTTCATCAGTGATCTGTCCTAGTTTATTATTATTATTATTAGTTAATCTTACTATACCATCAACATGGTCAACTTAAGTTATTGTTTACAGTGAGTTTTCAAAATCCTACATACAAATTTAAATTATTCCAATTCATTCAAAACTAAAATTTTGATTGAGCCTAAACAGTGTGAAATTCTTATTATTATTTTTATGTTCAAAGTATATTCCTTGCACTTGGTTTTACAATTTTTTACTGGAGTATAATATATTAACTATAATTTAGTAGTTCATTTTTTGAAATGAATAAATTACGGACGTACCTGTGAAATCAAGAGTTGAAATTTGAAATGGAATTTGACAGTGAATTTTGGGTTTTTTCATTTTTGATTGATAGATTGGCAGTCGTTGCCGTCATGGTATCGATGACAGTGGGACAAAGCGAAGGATTAGGAGGCGGAGGAGGAGGATTAGGAGGAGGATTAGGAGGAGGAGGAGCTGGTAGTGCTTTAGCCAGTGGTTTTGCCAGTTTGACAAGCAGTTTAGGACCTGTCATCGGATTGATAACTGGTCGAAATGGTGATGGCGCATCCTACACGGGATCTCGTGTTGGTCCTCTCTGGCTTTTCAGAAGTTCCGCAGATAATGCTGAAATTGTCAATGAAGGTAAGATAATTGACTACAATTTATAATATATAACAACAGACAGACAGACAGACAGAGAAAGAGAGAGACAAAGACAAAGATGGAACTCAAAAAGAATACAATTGATGATTTGTCTTCTTCTTCTTGTCTGTGTCTAAACTTTATATAGGATTCAAAGGTAATCCCATCGCAAGATCCTTGGCCCTTGCTTATGGTGATGAATTCCCTAAATTGCGAGATGATTTAATTGAGAGAACCAGAAGCGGAGGTGCTGGGATTTTCCAAAGACATTTATCCGCAGCCAGCAACCTTCAAAACTGGAGGTATGAACGTGAGAACAACAAAAAAGAGATGGAGAATCCTTACAAACGATCTGGAGGTGGAGGCGGCGGTGGGATTTTATCCGCTTTGAGCTCACTCCGAACGCCCGCTTCGACTTCTAGACCACGAATCTCAATCGAATGAGTATAGGAAATGCGTAAAAAGAAGACAAATCAAAAAGTTAAAAAAATAAAATAATAAACATGTTCCATCAACTTGTATATCTTCACTGTGTAGAAATTGTAGACTTTGTTTTTCAACTTATTATATATAAAAAATAAAATTATTTACCGTGATAAAAATATGTATATTGTGTGCTCAATCTGTGTCTTTTCAAGAAAAATAATAATTTATAAAATATTGTTGAAAATTATTCACACAAGGTAAATGCCTTCATAATTTATTTATCCATACAAAAAAGTAGGTAAATAGATATGCATACAAGGAACTGCATTTGGTACACAAATTAATAAAAATTAATGAAAAAATATCAATATTTTAAGGCTTATAGTATATGTATTATGTATTATAGATTATAGATACACATGGAAGCATAATACAAGCCACTGCACAAAAGTGTAAAGCCTTTCAGTCCCAGTTCATGGAGATTGTTGAAAGCAAAACAGTCGACTCAAAGCTCTCTGAAAAGTAAACATGACAAAACAAAGTTCATGAATGAATGCAAAATGCAACCACGTGAAAAAGTGTAGGTTCATTAGTCATTAGTATTCATACTCTTTTTACAATATTTCAATATTTTACTCGTGAAAATAGTCCTAAAAAGTAAACAATGATGTGGGTGTTGGAAGGTCATTGATTTTTTAAAGGAATTCCCCATAACTGTCTAAAAAGTACATGATGTGCCCATTGCACCTAAAACCTTACCTATAATCATGATAAAAATGAGGTTTCGTCATTTCTCGCAAGGAATTCATTTAAGGTACGTTGTCCTTCTTCAGTTTGAAGCGCGTTATTTCTAGAATGATTAAGAATATCCATTGCATACATAAATTTTGTGTACATATTTATACAAATACCTAATAATTATTTTTTTCTGGAATTCCCAAACAATTATTTGGAAGAATGAAGAATGAATTGCAGGATTTAAAAGTCTACTTGGTAATTTGTAAGGAGCTGTGGCTAATAAAAAATAAAAACAATTGAGCTAAAGTGTTTTGTATTTTATTGCAACTAATTATTATTGTTAGTTTGAGTACATACGATTTTATCCAGGATTTAGCAGATTCAGAAACATCGAGAATTCCAAGTTTAAATCCAAGTGCCATAACTTCCAAAGCAGTCTCGAGATTATACTTTTGACTTTTGGCTAATTTCTCAGTGCACGCCAACGCCAGCTCAAGAATCAAGTATCTGTGGGAGAAATCTAAGAGTTGTGCAATCAGTTTTATGTCCTCAGTCTGAATGGGTTTCCCTTGAAGGAATCCAAGAAACAATAGTGAAGTCTGTCTAGTCATTCCCGCTAAATACACTTCCATGGTTTTCCCTTCAGTTTCTTCCCAGTTTTCTACTGCTAATGTCCTCAAAATGGGTGCGTAGGCTGTTCAAAACAAATGTATATATGCAACGATAGGGTTAAAAAAATTATTAAAAAATCTTTATACGTTTCCAGAGCAGTCAGGTACAGACACACACTTACACGCAATGGAACAGGGGTCCGCCCAATAGAAATCTTCCCCGCTCTGACTATCTATCTTAAACGAGATCCGCTCGCAAGAGGAGTGATTTTTCATTCGGAACTCCTTTGATATGTCTGCCTGTCTGAGTGCAACAGTGTTCCCTAGTGAATCTCCACGGGACCGTGACATTAGAAACAATTCGACTTCCACAGGGTAAAAGTAGTTATTATTATTATTATTATTATGATTTCCTTGTCCGCCAACAATTACACTATTTGGTCCAGATGATCTGCTTTGAGTTGAATATGCTTTCAAGGCGGGGATAAAACTTCTATTGAAATCGCCCACACCAAATGAGAATGATTCTTGATCGCAATTCAAATGTGGTTGTTGGGAATTCACACATTTTCCACTCATTGCACTGATTTGGAATGCTAAAATACACAGAGTAAATACAATAAATTATGAAGAATACATAGTTTGTACTTTGTAGAATTCCCTGGACGCTATATATTATATATACAATCACTATATAGCCATTCAGCCCAAAACAGTATTATGAATCATTGTTATTATGAATATTCCATAAGATTCGGGAAGTAGGTACGCACATTTACTCCAGATTCTCACTTCTTGTCTGTCCAGAATTGTGACTCTGATGAAACAATGCCCATAAGTCCAAGTGGGGTCAGAACTATTTTCTTGAGCCATCACTTTTGGGAAACATACCTAATAATAATAAAATAAAAATATATTGCATATTGAAGAAAATTACCACACAGACCAATAATAATAATAATAGTAATTGTAATTATTATATTTTCTATTTCGTAAAGTCATACTGTAGAATCATAATAAGGAAAATAAAGTATATAAAATAAATCGAGTTTACCTTCATTTCTTGGGGCATGCAAACATTAAAATGAATCATTCTCTGCGCCAACCAAAAATGTACAGGGAATTTCCTTCCACCACCCACATCGACCTGGAAAGTATGCTGAAAATTCTTATATAGTGGAACAGCTTGCTGGTCATTATTACTGCTCTGATTGTGTCCCACTGAGGCTACATCAAGAATGTCGAGACGACTTTTCAAACGGTGTAACTATAAATGTCCATGCATAAGAATCACAAAATTAAAATTGAAGTTAAATCCATTTTTACCTTATCTATAACTTTAAACTTTATAAGGTGAAAGTTGCAATAATGTAATGAGTATACTTAAATGAATACCTGTTGAATCTTTTGACTTTTCAATACAGGAGGACGTAGTAGTGAGTTTTGTATGAGGGGCACATTGTTTCGGTTTTGATTAGCCTGAAAGAAATCCAATGTAAAAGTTCACACAACACAAATTATTTTCAAGCTGAAAATCTACACGTGTATACTTATGTATAAAATAGAAGTTGTGCATTGTCTTACTAAACCCACATTTGCCTCAGATTTCCTACGAGAATTTGCCTGTAAAGCTTGCATAGGCACAAATGTATTTGGCATAACGGTGGACTCTGGATTACGATTTTGCTTGTTATTTCCATTTTGTGAGGAGGGCGGCGGTCCATTGTTTAAATTTTGATGTGGTGGTCTATTAAAATTGTTTGATGGCTGGACTCCAGGTTGTGGACCGAACAGTGAGCCTTGTTGAAATTGTTGCTGCTGACATTCAACTGGATTTCGTGGATGACTAGCCACATTTATATTATTCAAATTATTATTTACTGGCATGTTGGGTCCAAGTGAACCTAATGACCCTCGATGTGGATGCTGTTGTGGTTGTGACTGATGCTGTTGTTGCTGTTTCGCTAAATTTTGAGGTGCAGGTTTTTGGAAAGAATTGGATTTACTTAGTTTTGTTGGTGGTGTGGGTAAATCTAACAAAGGCCCGATTATCGGTGCATTCAAAATCGACGCAGGTTTGTAAATAATTTCCGAGTTTGCTCTTTTCATCTGGCTATTGAGTCTTGTCTTTTGATTCTTCTGATTTGCCTTATTCTTTTGATTTCGACCAGATCTCGGATTTTCAATCAATTTTTCGTACTGTGGATATGTATTTCCAACATACAAATTTTTTTTCTCTACGGAAACCTGGGACTTTACTACTGGTTTTGAAATCAATGGTGTAGTACTCGCCTGGTTTTTGGGTTGCTGCTGATTATTCAACGGATTCCTTTCGGGTATTACTGATGATGACTTTGTAATTGGTTTCTTTGGTGGAACAACTTCTTGAGTGAAAACAGGAGCATTGGTACTAGTAGAAGGCTGTATTATATTCTTAGGGATTGTATTGATAGTTGGGTGTGGAACGAAATTAGATGAACTCGGCACACTTTCCGTGGTCGTTTTAGGCGACACCAAGCCTTTGAGTTGATATCTTAAGTTTTCTGCTGTAAGAAACCCAACCTGTTGATGAAGTTCTAGAAGTTGCCTTTCAACTGTAGAACAAAAAGAAACATTATATTAACCATATATAATTTTTACAAATGTCAAATAAGAAAGTACCAATAAATTGGGAAGACAACATATAGGTATTGAGAAATATGACAAAAGTTGCATAGGTAACCTTTGGATTGCCAGGACATCATCGCAGGATCCAGAACAAAATTATGCGATGGCTCAATCTCAACTTCTTCACACTGAGTTGTTTTATCCAATCCAATAATCTTGACTACTACATTTGAGTCTGGCTCAGCAACATTATCAGTTTGCGTATCTTTCTCGGATTTCAAGAGAGTCAGAATTGGAATAGCTTTTGCTTTCTCAGTCAAATCTTTAATACGATCATCCCTCATCTGTATAATCTCTTTCAAATTGTTGACTTCACTCTCATACAATTTTACACGCGTATCATATCGAGTCGTGTCACTTTTGATGTTCACTTTTGAATTGGCACATTTGAGCATCTCGATTGTTTTCTGTGACTCTTTATACTTGCTCTAAAATTATTAGCAAACAATTTTTCATACGTTTTTTTTACAACTTTAGCAATTCGTATCATTTAGGTTTTATTATATATATATGATAAACGATCATTTTGTAATTTACTTTAAAATCATCAAGTTCCTTCTCCACTTTTGAATTGGCACCCTTGAGCTTCTCAGTTATTTGTTGTAACTCTTGATACTTGCGCTATATAATTAAAAACAAACAAGTTATACACGTATTTTACAACAATCTATAATTATGATTCATAATTCGAGTGCATATGTACATTTCTAAAGTCTAGACTCATTTTGTAATTTACTTTGAAATCGTCAAGTTCCTTCTCCACTCTCGAATCCGTACCTTTGAGCTTCATAATTACGTTCTGTGACTCCTCATATTTGCTCTAAAATAAGGAATACACAATTTAGTACATATTATACAAAAATGTAATCAATTCATGCACATTCTAACAATATAGGTAAATTCAAGGCGCATTATGCAATTTACTTTGAAATTGTCAAGTTCCTCCTGACACGATTCGAATTCAGACTCTAGCTCATATTTGTTCTCCAGCTCCTCCATACGACTCGCTTCCAGATTACGAAACTTGGACTCTGTCGACCGAACCTTTTATAAATAAAGAAGTATACACAAACAGTTTGTAATATATTATTACATACAGGATTATAATATAAAAAAATACAATTATAATTTACTTATTAATTGTAAATAAAGTACCATCTCATTCAAATCTTGTATACGCTGTCGTGAATTAAGCTCATACTCAATTTTTTCCTTTCGAATTTCCTCCAGTTCATTTTGAAGCTCCTTCATTTGACTTTTCACATGTTCATTTTCCTCCTTCAACGAGGCATCCTCCATCACAGGAGATTCGCTTGACATTTCGGAATGGTAGACGAACCTTTAATTAACAAAAATTATTATTATTATTATTATTATTATTATGACCACGGAGTTATTAAACTTTCATTTTAACTCCGTGATTATGACAGATGTGTATAGTATATGCACTGTATAGGTACACACAAAAGAAATGAGTCACGGCGATAAAGAGTTTTAAATAATAACGTGAATAAAACATGATAATTTGTAATTACAAATTAAACTTACAATTAAATGACAAGGACGAGGAAACAAATTAATTGACTCTTAATTCAGATCTCATATTAACTTTCCATCCGATTCCCTGACTCGCAAAAGATTTCTTCAAAAAATCGTCGTTCCAGTTCAAAGCGACGATTAACGCGGGTAAAAAGTAAGGAGAACTTCGCCGTACATTTTTTACTCTTTAATGCAAATCCGATAAATTGAAATAAATTCATGCTAAGCTAAATCCATGAAATGAAAACAAATTACGTTCTGTGAAAAATATAGCGAAAATTTTTCGATATATTTATATAAGAAAATCATCAGGATTCCGATTCATAGATTTATTTTTCATTTCGCACTATACGCACAGAGACAGAGACATAGTCAGAGAAATGGATTTTCCTCATTCCTTTGCCTCTGCATAACATATTTATAAGGAGGATGAGCGTACAGCAAAAATTCCAATTGTTACGATAGTTTCGGTGAAGTTGAGTAAATTAGTGAATCAAGATTGAAATTGAAATGAGCAAACTTGTTATAAAATCCAACCATGAATGCTCGAATGCATTTGCGTTCTCGATCTCGAATCTCGAACTCGAATCTCTCTTCCTGCTATTATTCTTATATATTCTGATTCTGATTCTTTTGCTCTCTCGTGCTCTTGTCATTTGCATTTACTATTTATATTTATCGTATATTATGAATTTTATTTAATTACACACTCGACTCGTCGTCGTCGTCACAGATGAAATGAAAGGAGGAGGAACAGTAGCAGTAGTCATCATCAGTTCATGCTCATGTTCATGTTCATGAATTTCTATTTGAGATTGTCTACACATTTCTACAGTTGATTATTGCGATTCTTCTACATCCACAATCTTCAGTATCTACACCCGTGAACACACTTGAGACTTGTTCCTCTACATAATATAAGTATAGGTACAATATGACAATAGATATATAGAGCGAAGAAGATTGAAGTGAAACATTCAAATTGTTTTATTATGATTATCTCGTAGAAAACTTAAACATTTATTATTAAATATTTGGAAGTTCCAAGAACATAATTCAACTATACCTGTGTATAAGCCCTCTTCTTTTTTTTGAGGGTCGAATCAACGTAAAAATTGATTATATATATGTTTATTACAAATTATTCAGTATACACAATTACTCTTTGTTCCTCATTCAATTTTGTAGTTCCAATTGTCAATCTCAATCCTTTTCCCATATCTCCCAACACCTTCCAACTTTCTGAGCACTAAATACTAATTAAAATAACTATAATAATATATAATATGTAACTGTGAAAGGAGCAGGAGATTTCCTACTGTGGGGAATTGTGATCTTTGAGATAGAAACTTTTGCACAGTTCACAGTTTTCTTTATCTCATCTTTATATATTTGTTTTTGTTTTATCCTTATTCAATTTCTGCAATTGTGCGGTCAACTGTGGATTTTTGGATTATCTATATAGTGCATTTCTCCTCTTCTTTTTCTTTTCAGAAGGTAAACCACATACATATTATTGTACACAACTTGTTTTCAACTTAAATATTATAAATGGAATTAGAAGAGGTTTTCCATTTGAATTTCAAAGGAGTTTAAATATGGCGTCGAATTGTGACAGAGCTCTCTGTAGAGAAGCGGAAGTGGGCCCAAGACAAACGATGATGATGACAACGACAAGAACTCTGACCAACCCGCTAGAAAATGACGACGACGAAGAGGAGGATTCCAACAACCCGGAAGAGTGTTGTTCGGCGGCGGATGATGGGAGTAGAATCCACAAGTTGGAGCCCATCCCAGTCCTAGTCAATTTAGGACCCAAATCCATGAAGACACGAGTGGATAATACGGGAGTACGTCGGCAATACCCGAGTAAATCATTTTGTTCATTGTTTCCTCCTATCACCTCTCATTTTGTATGTATATACATAGTGCGGGGGATGTAATATTTAAAACTGTATATGAAAATCTGTATCGTAAATATTGCGGATGATTTCAATATATCGTCTGTTAAGTTCACAAAGGAACTATAATTATTTTCCTTAATTTCGTTGACCTGCTCCAAAGGTCAAATGGCTGGAGATGGAGCGTTGGGTCCTGCGACATGATTGTCTGCCATGACCTTTTCTGTCACCCTCAATTTTTTCACAATTTTACCCACAAAGACGGACGCAGTCGTCGCATTTCCGCAAATTAAGGAAAATCGTTATAGTTCGTTTGTGAACTTAACAGACGATATGTATATTTCAGGTCGTTATTCTGGCTCTGGGTCCATTCTTCCTTCCTCACAGTTGTCATCCTCCCAACGATCCACAAATTCCCAGTCCGAGAAACCCTTACTAAATTCCTCCCGTAAATCCGAAACGAATTGCCTTGATTTTAGTCAAGGGAAAGGGAATCATGGGAAAATGAATGTCCCAGAGTGTCCAGACTCAGTGGAGAAATGCCAGTTCATATTGAATCAATTACGTACTAATTCCCGTACAAATACATCATTTTTTTATTTCTGAATTTTATAAGTCATCATATAAATGTGATAAATTTGAATGACTTTTTTTTTTGACTTTGAATATATAGAAAATAATTCTACGGAGGATTCGGATGAGCAGCAGAGATCAAACATGATCCCGATTTCCTCCACATCCTGTTTATTCATCAAAAAATCCTATGAGGCCCCCACTGGTAAATACAATAGATAAATATAGCAAATATTTTTGTATACACAGTTGGGAATTTTGTGTATACAGATATTTAATCTGTATAATATGTAAATGTATATTATACACAGCTGTAAAAGAGGCGGCCGGGAATGGCCTGGTCGAGATTTGGAATGATGACAATCGTCCAATTTACTACCTAAAACAAACCAAGTGGATGGGTTTTTTCTCATGGGTTTTCCTCTGGGGTTTTTTCCGTCAAGTGTTTGAGTTTGTTGTTCTGGATGAATGTGGACAAGCCGTGATCATTGTACAAGGGAAACAGTACTGTTTTGGAGCTTTCAAGGTATATGTTTCCTCTTCCTCTTCCTCGTACTGTAGAGTGCAGATTGAAATTGAAAGTAAATGTAAATCTGTATGTGTATATGTATGCGATATGTATGTGTAGGATGTGAGGATTAGCTATGGCGATGGGACATTTCTCGGTCGGATTCGTCAATCATTTTGTGATGGTTCCTACACGATCTTTGATGACTCCTCCAACTCCAACAGCATACTCTTCACCATCATCGGCCCCATTTTTGCATGTTATGCTCCCTGTGTTTTGTATTGTTGCAAGGAGAATTTTGAAGTCCTTCTCAAAGACACGGCCATTGAAGTGGGGCGAATCGTGAAATATCATGAGCCTCACGAGCTCTTCACCCACACCAACACCAAACTCCAACATAATTTATTAAATGGACATGGAAATGGAAATCATCATCATCATCATCATCCAAACACTTTCACGGTCAAATTCCCCATTCATTTGGGTGTACGATCCAAAGCCATCATTCTTGGAGCCAGCTTGTACATTGTAAGAACCATTATATCGTACATTTGACATTATTCAATACTCACAAAAATATCCTCATTAAAATCTCTTTCTTAACTTTGTACATATATTTCTGATTTCTGATTCCACACATGTATTGTATATAGCGCTATCAATATTTTATCAAGGGAGGAAATGGAGTTTTACTAGTTCCACTGTACATTCTCTTCATTCTCTTTGCATTTACCGTCTACTCCAATTGTTTCTCGTACTGTCAACTTTTCTAACTCAATTAAATATACATAGTTGATTGTAATTGTAATTGTAATAGTAATTGTCATTGTATACTCGTTCATCCCTATTTGTTTTTACTTAAATAAAACACACGTTTCGTTTGATCCTTGTGACAGCGTGGACGACAGATTATTTGCAGACGCAATAAAATGAGTATAGACACAAAAAAAAACAAACAAAAACACTTTAAAATCTCTGCTGACTCTGACTGAGTTTCTTGATTCTTTTGTGTTTGTTTTGTGTACATAGAAAGTACAGACATGTGTACTCGTATTTCGGACTCTGTGTCTGACAAAAGGTCCGTCAATATACTTATGTATATAGTTGACAATTGAAGGCATGATTTAATGCAGCAGGTGTCAATGCATAAAGTACACATTTACTTTGGATATAATTAAATCTTGCTTCACTTGACCTCCACAACAGACATAAAACATGGCAATTCTCTGTCATTGTGTCATCATTTATCTTATTTTATTTTATTTCAGTCCCCCCTTTTTACTTTTTATATACATATATGTACCCTTTCCTCCGTTCTCCAATTAACATATGGAAGATGAAAATGAGAAAAGCGCTGCAGAAAAGTTGTGGTTGTACATTTTTACATAAAGATAGTCAAATAATAGTGCATGAGATGACGTGTACATTGCAATCCCACAATTTATGTGTTTACTCACACAGGATTACACAAGATTCTCTGTTCCTTCTCATACACAGCAGATAGTTGACGACTTGACGACTTGACGAATATAAAATCAAAAATCAATATAAATATGCTTGTTGAAGGCACAGGCACATTGTCATTTTTGTCGTTTAAATTGTCATTGTTATTTTACACTCACAAAAGTGATGACCTTTGACAATAAATACAAAATAAGCTGCTGCATAAACGCCGTATATGTCCATGTCATTTAATTAGCATGTGTTCAATTTATATAGCTATACGCACACACACACACACAAACAAACACTTGCAATTGCAGAGAAACAGTTAAAACATTATGCAAAGCCAAACTTCTTGCTTTTTGCCTGTGCTGAAGAAGAATGTCGAATGACCCATGACAAATGGCAAAGTATTCTCATTCCCCACGTACAAAATCATGCTCGGAACTGTGAATATAAAATCTCGGCTCATCTCCAAACAAAGTACAAACGAGTCGGAGTCGTCCACAACAGCACAACTCGCAAAAAAGTCTAGTCCGATATTGGAAATCTCATTTGAATTTGTACATAGGTTTTTACATTCATAGGTTTTGGATTCGGATTCGGATTCTCTCAATTTGACGATGAAATTGGTAAGTTCAACGCCACACGGAATTTATTTCCACAAATTCGACAATTTCAAACCCTCAGGACGAGCTTAAAGACGTCATTTGTTGTTTATTGGAATGTTTCAGTCAAAGTTTATCGTGATTGCGCTGGTCATTCCGATCTCGTTGACCCTTGGAAAAACTCCGAAGAAACGTCAGGATGACATTGACGAAAAAGCTCCACCGACAGCTGCCGTCCTTGCTGCCACGATTCAGAATGCAAATCTGGGAGATTTGGGGACGGGTCCAACTTATGCTCTGCCTCCACAAGGGATTTCCGGTCCGGGTTTCCAGTCTGTGGAAATTGGAGGAGGTGGAGGAGGTGGGCAAGAACTGTTGGGACTCGGAGGAGATCCTTCCGCATACGGGAGTCCACAAATTCAACTTCAAGTTCAACCCGGGATTGTGACGACGAATGGTCTGTCCGGTGGTGGTGGTTACAATTACCCCCGACCCAGCACTTTCCCCGTCATTGGAAGTCAATTGATTGGGATTGGTGGGAACAGTTTGGGACTGGGAATTTCCCCCACAGTTCAAACAAGATACAACTCCCCAGCGTATTTGCCCCCACCTCAACTTCAATACCAACAAAATTTCGCATCCTTTCGACAACCGCAGAGTTTCTACAGTCGACCCTCATTTTCCTATCAGCAGCCGGGATTTCAGCAGCAACAGCAATTCGGTGGGTATTCGAATTGGCGACCATCCCAACCATTTTACTATCAGCAGCAGCAGCGACGTCCTCAAACTTTTGGATTCGGATCCATCACTTCCGCCAATTATCCACAATTCGTTCAAAATGCGTACAGAGTCGGAGGATCCGGATTTAACTATCAAAACCATTATCAATACCGACCGACGAATCCTGGCGGTTTCGGGATTCAAGGAGGGAATTTCTTTCCTGGAGGCAACAACGCTGGAGGGATTTCCGGTGGCAATGGAATCGTAACTGGCGGCTACGCATAATCAACTGACAAGCTCCAGGCGATTTCCACCTTTCTAAAATAATCATATCCAAAAATTAACCTTATTTTTTTACTTTGCGTGCATTTGGAAAGGTGAATTTCCGAGAGAATGAATCTTTTCTTGTGTTTTCCTTTACGACTTCTCATTCAAAGGGATTTCCACTATACATTTTTACGATTAAATATATATATTAGAATTTCATTTTGTACTAGAAGTTGAGTAAGAATGTCAAAGTTCCTGTCAATAAAAAAACAGTTTAATTTTAATTGTCACATGGATCTTTTTTATTCATATATATGGATTAAAAATTAAAAATATCTGTATTTCATAATCAAATTGATATAGATAGAGAGAAGTTCAGATGGTTAAATTGTGTCATATAATATTGAGCTTAAATGATGCCTTCAGCATGAAGTTCTTTGACGAGGTCACGAACTCTGCCCTGAAAAAGTGTGCTTTGTCCCATGGCGGACGTCATCGATTTGAATTCCTTGACAAAGTCATCCGTCGTGGCCTCCAAACCCATATTTTCCATATCCTTGACGTCCTTCGGGTCATTCAGAAATATGGGGAATCCCATGATGCTCATCGTCAATCCAAACGCCTTTGCCCTATGAAATCGACGCTTGAATTCGGACAATTGGAAACCCGGAAGTGGGGTCACTTTAAAATGCTCACAAACTTGAATGAAAGTGAGAACGTAGAGTTTGAGGATTTCATCCAAATGAGCTTTGCGGAATGCAGCGGTGGTGCTGGTGTAAATGCAGTAGACCAAATCCGTCATTGGGTCACCCTCTTGGGTCAGCTGGAGGTCAACGAACACGACCTCTTCAGGTTTCCCCGTCGTCTCGTCATAGCGAAACATCATGTTGTTCAACCAGGAGTCGCCGTGACAGCAAACCAACCACTCGGCTATTCAAATTACAGATAGTAAATTAGTTGACATATGACTCTTGACCTTTTAAACTTTTTATCCTTTACCTTCGTTTTCCTTTTGTTCTTGAGGAATCCGTAAAATATTGTCTTTGGTCAGGGAAGGATCTGAGGGTTTTCGATTCGAGAAATACAGAGCAATCACATCCGGATTGAGTAGACGACTCCGCTCGAGACTCTTGAAAAGTTGTTCTTTGAGCTCTCCCTCATTTTCACCCAGGACTTTCTCCAGGGCTTCCCGGAAAAGACCGAAATTGCTATCAAACATCGTGTTTAGGAGTTCCGGTTCCATGTCATCGAAAAAGGATTTGGTTAGGAATGGGAATTTGCGGACGAGATTGTCCGTGTTGGTGATCAATTTGAAGGCCCAACTGAGGGCATGAAGTCTCGCTTGAGCTGCAATCACGAGCTTTGCATGCGCCAAATCAAAACCAATGAGACGATTTGCAAGTTTAAATCCACCGGATTTCCGTAAGTCCGGCATTAAAATGCAATTTTCCAAAGGGTCCGCACAAAGTTTCGATTCTATCATATTTTCCAAGGAAAATCATAAAGTCACAATCAAAGTCGAAAAACCAAATGCACCAAACAACAAATGAAAAAAGGGACTCACCGGACTCGCCGAATTTTGCATAGTCGATGGCTGTCCCGTAAATAAAATCGGGGAATGGTGGCCGCATTATTTTGTCACCCTCCTCCGCCTCCATTGTACTCTGTTTCCTTTGGAAATTGACGAGTTCCGGGATCAAGACGGAGTAGACGAGGAATTCCCGGTGGAAAATGTTGGTGGTGCTCAACCATTCTTGTCTCGCTGGATGAGATGGATATGCTTTGAGGAGGAGATGCTTCCGCCCATTCCTTCGCGCTTTCTCTACTTCCGTGTCCTCATTCCTCTCGGGATATTTGATGTCGATGCTGTAGAGCAAACTGGTGTAGCCATCCCCCAAATTTGAACCCGGATTCACCTCGAAACTCTCAATTTCCTCGGACAATGCCCGCTCCAGGAATTCCTTTGTCACGTTCGCCATATTCCGAATTTTGAATCCTTCACACAGTTCAAAGTTCAAATCACCACCAAAGCTAAAAAAAACAGCTGGGAATCCGGAAAGTGAATCTCACAGCAGTGTCAGTGTGAATTGCTGAGAGTTGAGAGAGGAAATAAGCCAGAAAATTGGTGTGTGTTTGTGTGTTTGCGTTTGCATTTGCAGAGAGTTGCGTGTTGTTTTCACACTTTTCACTACTTGACTCGGACTACTCGACTGATTACATATTTCACTACTCAAACCTCAAACCTTTTATGATTTACGTAATTTTATTTACTGTGTGTTTCAAGTATCGCAAGTGTTTTTCCGTCTCTCAAGCTCAGCCTGACTTTGACTCATCTCAATTGTGTATTATGCAGCTATTATGTAATTTGTAGAGGCACATTTTTTATCTCTATCTCGTGCTTATTGTTAATGAATGAAACCAAATACAAACTGTTTTTTTTTTGTTTTTCTTATCTTGTCAAATCCTTCGCTCTTTCATTGACAAACAAAAAAAAGGGAATAACAAAAAAGGAACAAAAAGTGTCACTAGTGATTCTTTTGTATGTTGAACTTGGGTTTATGACTTGAACGAGCGTATAGTTTTTCTCATCTTCACCGCTCCCATTTATAACAATTCTTATATTCTAATTCTATCGTCACTTGAACAGCATTTGATTTGCGTACAGCACACGAATCTCCGCGTTTGCGAATGTGAAGGAATCGACCTTGTAATCCCTTTTAAACCGAGTGAGTACAGCGGAATTACATTACAAAAAAAAAATTAAAATTAAATGGAATGGATTCAGCCTTGAGGTTCTTTTTTTTGTATCACTGATGAAAACAAGCCAGACACTCGAGAAGAAAAATGTTCACCCTTTAAATTCTTAATTAAATTGGGATTGGACAAATTTTTTCATCTGTGTGGAAAATGAGAAGAAAAGAAGAAGAGTTTCGTCGACGACTTTTATGGAAGACGAGACGAAAGGACTTTATTTTTCCGCTGTGGAGATAATATAATTCAACGAGATTTCCCCGGCTCCGGCAAAGACGAGAGAAGCGATAGGATGACGAGGATTCCATATACCGTAAAACTTGAATTAAAAGCCTAGGCTAATGTCTGCAATTCTTGAAATTCTTGAAATTGTCAAAAAACCAAGGATAACTCCATAGCATTACGGTAAATGGCGTACACTAGATAAAACGGGGCAAAAAAAACTAGGCTTATATTAAATGTAGGCTTGTATTCGAGAGTAAGCTTTTAATTCAAGCTTTACGGTATACAGTTCCAGGATGGATTTCATACATATATGCGGCGTATATAATATACGCATACCGTAAAGCTTGCATTACAAACCTAGGTTAATGTCTACAATTTTCATTTTTTCCCTATAGTTTAGTAATCGAGGTAGGTTTGTATTTCCGGGAAGGTTTATGTCTACAATTTCCCCCTTTTACCCGGGTTTATAATCGAGGTAAGGTTTTTAATACAAGTTTCACGGTACGTATAGTTTAGATAATAACTACATAATAATATAGGTAACATATCTAAAACTTATATCTGTAATTCTTCTTGGCCAAAGAATTGTTACATTATAGATGATATCGCTATGAGTACGGGAAACAGAATGATTAATGTACTAATGAACTCTAAACATTTAATGTGTTGTTCAAGTCAAGAAAATTAGAACAGACTATTTGTAATTACGTTACATGCATTAACTGAAAATGTGGAAACGGAATATTTAATGCAAGTCCAATGACAGACAAGTCCAGGAAAATGGAGTATGGTCGATCTCTTACAATAGTTAAATTACTGGAATCGGTAAATACTAGATTGAAAACGGAATATTTAATCTATCTATGTACAGACAGGACCTGAATTAAGGAAAACAAAGTATGTCATGCGTTATTATGTACTGAAACAACTGAATAGTTAATGCGTTACATGAGCAAAGCCAATTCAACCAATACATTTAAACCATGTCCGGTGAAATTGGGGAAACAAGTTTTTTTGGGGGGGTTTTTGAGGTCAACTACAAGAGCAGGAGTCTCTGGGCATGCGTCCTTTAACTTTGGGATTTTTTTTTTTTCTGTTAACCATATGCACAAATATTTTTCAATAAACATTCCTCGGCATTCGCTACTTTGACAAGTCCATATTGATTTCCTCGATTTTCCTGTTCCTTGGCGGCTATTTGTTCATCGTCTTTGTCATTTTGTATGACAAGGCCTTTCAAATCCCACAAAATATGCAAGACTACAAACTGGATCTAAGTCTACTGAGTCTACGCACCACAAATAATGTATAGTCGAGAGAAAGAGAAGTCGTCAAGTCATTCGGTCCTTTCAGGTATGTGGAATCAAAGTGGGTTCATTTGGGACGCTGGGCAATAATTCCTCACCGGAATTCATCAACTTTACTACTGGGCAAGTCGTGGATATGCTTTTAACCATACCCTAAAAAACTGTATATTTACATTTCTTGTCCTTTCAGTATGTACAAAAGTTGCAGAAGTCAAGTATATACAGATATATATGCATAATTACTAATTCTCTGATTGATCTCCATGAAAAACTCAACGATAAAAACCGCCGTTGTAAAATCATATAACATTTTGGCGTTTTGTCATTTATTTATTAAACTCATAAATCGATTGAAAGATAATTAACAAAGCGAAAATTTAGACTGCAAATTGTACGCGAGTAATTATTCAATTTTTTATTCGTAAGCGATTCCCAAGTGGATAAAAATATACTCGAAAGTTCATTAAGCATTAGTTGAATGTTACCGTTGTAACGTAGTTCTTACAATTAGTAGAGGGCCAAATGTACGTTTTTTGAGGGCAACACGTATGGTTTGGAGGGCGAAATTCTTGGTTTTGAGGGCACAAACAACATTTTTCGAGAGGGCAAAATAATTCGTTTGTGAGGGCAAAATAATTCGTTTTTGGAGGGCCAATTATTGGAGGGCACAAAAGACCGATTTGGAGGGCCGCATAAAACGTAAGCCTATATTTATGTAGGTATCGTTCAAATGAAAAAATGACAAAAAATATTGACGTTTGTCGTCACGGTAAAATAGCACACCTAAAACGTAAGTTAATGCACACTCGTAAATTCATTCATTAATTTAAACCTTGTAATTTGGAATTTGCAACTTATAATCGATATGCGATTAAATTAGTCACCTTTTGAGTTTCTCATCTCATTTTCTCATCTCGGATTTCAAATTGGAATTCCCAGTTGAAAAATCCTACCAAAGTCTCACAAATCCTACACAAATAACCAATAAAATAAAATGTCCAAGCCAAAGTTCAAAAATCTTCAAAATCCGGAAGGTTCGCTCCCCCCAGTTTTTGATTATCCCCCAAAACCACAGAATCCTTCAATTGCACAGTCCACAAACGGAGAATTTGACCCAACAAACACAACAACAACAACAAGAACATTCAATCGAAATCGACCGACTACCAATGGAACAACGGCGACGACAACCACAACCACAACCAAAACCGGAACTGAGCCCATTTTCCACACATCCCAAGAGGAAGAAGAAGAAGAAGAGATTTGGTCGGAAGTGGAAGGAAATGAAAATGAAGGTGAGGATGACGAGAGTGAAGATGATGAGGATGACGAGAGTGAAGATGATGATGATGACGAAGGATACGACTGTTCTCATCTTCCCAACGCAAACTCAAATTCAAATGCAAATCATCGTCCGGACAATGATGGGGATGGCAATGGGAATGAGGACAATGAAAGGCCGCGACGGGTTGAGGATTTCATGGAGAGATTCTCATCGCTCTCCCTCGTCGACCTCGGGATTTTCAATACTTTACAAATGATGGAGCGAAGTAAAGAATTGAACATTTTCAATCCAGCCAATCGCTATGAAGTGATTGATGGTCTCACCACGTCCGAGACCAAACGACAATATTTCCATTGTTATTTGAAAGAATCCGGTCTATTGAGTGCAATTGCCAAGTCCATTCTCGCCCTGTACGAAGCCGAAGAGTTCCCATCCGTGGATCAAGTCGGAGAGTTCATTGCCAACACGATGGGCTATTCTCTGACGATCCGAGAGGACATTGCGGAAATCCGAGCATTCAATTCCATGCTCAACATTCGGATTCAACGAGTTCAAGCGGAAAATGATTGGCTTCGTCGACGACTGGATGATTTAGAGCCCACAGAAACTCTCGTTCCCCTCATCGACCCCGATATTTTCGATCCGAATCGGAATGAAGAGCAAAAACTCCCAGAGCCAGTCAAAATCACTAGACGTCCTCACCGAGAAAAACCCGGACGTCCTCACCACAATCATCCGACAGCAGGGGGAAAAATGAATATGAATATGAAAGGAGCAGGGACTCTCAAATCCACGGACAAAACGATCCTCACTGAAGCCATTGAACAACTGGATCAAAGCGAGACGGAACAAAAGAAAAATGTCAAAATTGTCCAGGAGAGTCTCGAAATGGAAATCATCAAAACAGCAAATCCTGATTTCCCATTGGATTTGAAGTCCTCGAATGCAAGACGGAAAAGCATCATGAAACAACGATTTCTCTTCCCTTCGAGTTCCTAAATAAATAAATAAAAAGGACGGGCAAAACGGAAATTTGAGGGAATTTTCATTCCAGTAAAACGTTTTAAATATTTTATTAATTATATTAATTAAAAAAAATACGCATTATTTTTTTTTATCTTGCTTTCTCGTGCAGACTGTGCAGAGGAAAAAAAATAAAGGGATCTTTACTTTTCATTTTTCATTTACTCACATTTAGTGTTTCACATCAGTGTTTTGTACAGAAAAAGTCACAGTGTATGAATTATAAATTAGTTAAATAGTACCTATAGTATAGTTAAATGTTAAATGAATGAAATTAAATGACGCCTTCCGCATGGAGTTCTTTGAAAATGTCATGAACTCTGTACTGAAAAATGCTGTTTTGTCCAATGTCGGAGGACATATTTTGGAATTCCTTGACAAAGTCATCACATGTCATGTCCGCCCTCATTTTGTCCAAATCCTTGAGTTCCTTCGGGTCATTCAGGAAAATGGGGAATCCCATCACGCTAATGACCAAACCAAAGGTTTTGGCTCTGTGGAATCTCCGTTTGAACTCGTGGAGTTGGAAACCCGGAAGTGGAGCCACCTCAAAGTGCCGACAAACTTGAAGGAAAGTGATGAAATAGAGTTTGAGGATTTCATCCAAATGAGCTTTGCGGAAGGCAGCCGTCGTGCTGGTGTAGATACAGTAGACCAAATCCGTCATTGGGTCACTTTCTTGGGCCATTTGGAGGTCAACGAACATGACCTCTTGTGGGCTCCCCGTCTTCTCGTCATAGCGAAACATCATGTTGTTCAGCCAGGAGTCGCCGTGACAGCAAACCAACCACTCGGCTATATTCAAATTTATACAGATAGTAAAAAATTAGTTGTGACCTCTTGACCTTTTGAATTTTTTTTTTATCTCTTGTTTACCTTCATTCTCCTTTTGTCCTTGAGGGACCCTTAAAATATTGTCTTTGGTTCGGGCGGGATCTGAGAGTTTTCGATTGTCCGAGAAATACAGAGCAATCACATCCGGATTGAGCTGACGACTCCTCTCGAGACTCTTAAAAAGTTCTTCCTTGAGCTCTCCATCACCACTTTCATCAAGGATTTTCTCTAGGGCTTCCCGGAAAAGACCGAAATTATTATTAAACATCCCATCGATGAGATCCGTTTGGAGATCATCAAAGAACGTTCGGCGGAGGAATGGGAATTTACGGGCTAGACTCTTCGTGTTGGTGATCAATTTGAAGGCCCAACTGAGGGCATGAAGTCTCGCTTGAGCTGCAATCACCAGTTTTGCATGCGCCAAGTCAAAACCAATGAGACAATTTGCGAGTCTAAATCCACCATATTTCCGGAGGTCTGGCATTAAAATGCAATTTTCCAAAGGATCCGCACAAAATTTCAAGTCTGTGTGTCCGGGGGAAAAACAACAAAAAAAATCAATCATTTTATCCCAACCAAATGAAATGAGTCAATCAATCAATCAATCAAGTCAATGAAACAATCAACAAATGAAGAAAGTAAATCTGGATTTGCAGTGTAAGATATTTATGGGATTTCGGACTCACCAGACTCTTTGAATTTGGCATAGTCAACGGCGGTCCCGTAAATAAAGTCGGGGAATGGTGGTCGAATGATTTTTTTATTATTTGAAGCCCCATTCCATTTATTATTGTTCTTGTGATGGCCTTGATGATTCCGTTGTTGTTGCCGTTGCCGTTTCCGTTGGAAATTGACGAGTTCCGGGATCAAAACGGAGTAGAAGAGGAATTCCTTGCGGAAAATGTTGGTGGTGCTCAACCATTCTTGTCTCGCTGGATGATCCGGATATGCTTTGAGGAGGAGATGCTTCCGTTCACTCCGTCTCTTCCTCTCCCTCCCAGTCGTATCATTTCTCTGCTCTGGCGGGTATTTCACCTCAATACTGTACAGTGCACTGGTGTAGCCATCTCCCAAATTTGAACCCGGATTCACCTCGAAACTCTCAATTTCCTCGGACAATGCCCGCTCCAGGAATTCCTTTGTTATTTTCACCATTTATACACAATTTCAATATTCCCACTCCAGATTCACAAAAAAAACGCACAAAAAAAAAGCAATTGTTATAATCCGAGTGTTTGGAACTTTTGGAAGGAAATTTGTGTGAACTTTAATCTTCAATTCTTAATACACAGAGGTAAATTAAATGGTCAATGTGTTCGAGCGGCAGACGTTTTTACTCTGAATAAATCAGTGGATTCTCAATGAATGAAAACTCCATCACACATTTTCAAGTCGAATTCGAATGTGTGATGAACAACAAGAGAAATTCCGGTTTCATTTTTTTTTTTGTTTTTCTAATATGTCTTATTTTTCCTTGAGAGTGTTTTAAATTATGATTGTCATTCGGCGCAAACAACTACGGACTGAATTCACTTTCGATTTCGATTTCCATTTCCATTTCCACACACATTCCCATTTCCAGTTGGAGCGTTCACATGTAAATGTGAATGTGAATGTAAATGTACCTAAGTAAGTAAATCTATATATATTGCGAGTTGCGAGTGCTAAATTGGACAATGCAATGGGAAAATCCTTCCAGTTTAATTTACGCAGCAAACCACTTTTCTGATGTGTGGCCTGTCCGTTCTCACTTTGTTTCTATTATTTCATTGTGTGTCGTCGTCGTCGTTGTCTCTCCTCATTTTCTTTTCCATACATTCTCCATAAACAAAGTTTTGCAATATCGTCATATGAAAATGAAATGAGATTTCAAGTGCCCCCTTTTTTTTGTTGGAGTTTTGACAGAGTGTGATTTTTTTTTTGTTTTGAGTTATCGTGATTTTATCTACACACAACAAAAACTTGACATTTTTTTATCGTCTCGTCGTCCATAAAATAAATCTTATATTTAAAACTTCCATGATTTGATTCCCTTGTTATCTTGACAAATCTCTACTTGCTGTACACAATTTTACACAACCAAACACAAAGGTCTTCTGTGTGTTGTTGTTGTTCATATCAAATATATGTATACACAGATTTGTTGTCGTTGCGTCGTTTTATATTTATTTATTTTGTCGCGGTGGCTGTCGCTGATTCTGTCGTCGTCTCACATCTCACATCTCACATATCTCGAAACTTGACAGCCCACCCATAGGAATTTCATCATGTGGCCTTGCGACCAGTTTCAATTTTAAACTTGTTATCAATTCATTGGGGGGGAATTAATTTAATGGAATTGAACTATCCATTCCACCTTGAGTTTTTTTTTCTTTTTTCCTGGCATGATTCCCATTTTCATTTTCATTGATAAAAACAAGCCACAATCTCGAGAAGGAAAATGTCCACACTTGAGAATGAATTAAATTAATGGAAATCGCAATGGAATTCATTTCATCTGTACATTTTTTTACTATTTTTACTATTTTTTTGTACATACACTCACGATCAATATAATCACGATCATCAAGAAGGAATTTTCTACAAATGTGCACTCGCACAATGCCCCAGTCCAAATGTAAACATGAACATGAAATTAAATGAAGGAAATTTCTCAATGAAAATAAAACATGAAAAATGAAAATCCAATCCAAGGACACTTCCGAGCTTCCAGTTTAGACTGTGCTCTTTACATTCTAATTAAATTGGGATTGCAGAAATTTTTTCACCTGTGGAAAATGAGAAGGAAAGAAGAAGAGTTTCGTCGACGTGGAAGACGACGAAGGAGTTTCCGCTGGAGATAATTCAACGAGATTTCCCCGGCAAAGACGAGGGAAGCGAAGATGACGAGGATTCCATACAATTTCAGGATGACAAAGAACGCGGAATTGAGGGACATTGGCTTGAGTTGACGAGAGTTTTGAATTCCGTTTCCTCTTTGCCCTGGGGCAGAAACGAAACTCGAACCCGGACCGCCGCGAGCTTTGCTTTGAACAAAGTAAAATCGTTGATAGCGAATGAGACCGTCCCAAAATCCATAAAAGCCTGCCTGCATCATTCGGTGTTGGGTGGTTTGGAGTTTGGGGGCAAGAAGAGATCGGAGCATCCAGGTGTCCCAATATCGAATCCATGGCTCTCGCACCCAATTGCAACTCAATCCCGGATGAAGAAGTCTCGTCACGGCCAGAGCATACTCGATTTTTGATCGATCCAACATCACCGCTCCAATGCCCGTATAATTCCCGGCCAAATCCGCTCGTTCCCATGGAGACGCCGGCGAAGTCCCCCTCAAATTCCGATCCTCAATGTAAAATTTATCGGGGACGAATTCCAAGCCGAGTTTTGCAAAAATATCCGTGCAAACGGGATCGCCTGCCTCTGGGAGCGTCGGCGCGAGGATCTTCAATCCATTTTGGATGAAGAAATCCCGATTTGTAAGGATTTGAGTGGTCCGAAGTGGCGCGATGACGTCGGAAGTGACGTCACTCTGGTACAAAATGGAGAGAATCGTCGGAGTGAGGAGACAAATGGCGATCCATGGACTCCACAATCTCCAATTCTGTCTCAGCGGCTGTCCCAACAGGAGCAAAATGAAGTCGAGAGTGTAGGCCAACTTCCGACCCAAAATCCCGAGAACGACGGCGGACAGGAAAATGGAAAACCAAACGAAATTGTCGAAAACGTCGTGAAGGAATTCCCAATTCGGGATTTCTAAGGTGGCCGTCTTTTTGCAGTAGAGGAATCGCGTCCGTTCGTCTGCCACAATGAAAATCTCCATGGAT
>JAIUND010001258.1:0-39085 GCA_034699125.1 Gisinianus flammeolus
TAGATGAAAGGTTCTTCCTTTGTTAGACATCTATAAATACAAAGCTTAGACGGTGTCAGTTTTTAATTAACGCATAAATGCGTATATTTCCAGGTAGGTTTATTATAAAATTGGAAATGCGTCTAGATCATTGCATATTTTAATCATTGCATTTTATCCCCGTATTCTTATACACTGTGTATTTTTTCTAATTCAATACTTTAGGATGCCACGGGATCCTATGGGAAACGAAACAAATTCCCAAAGTTATTTTATCCCATGGGATCCTACTGTGTATAAAGTGTGTGGGTAGTGCGTATAATACTTTGTGTGTGTTTTGTATTTGTCATGGAACAATCAATTGTCAAATACCAAATCCATATCAATTTGACTTGAAACCTGAAGTGTGTCACGTAAAATAAAATCGCATGTATACACACATCCGTCACATATACTATTATGTGCATATATGTTTTTTGGGCTACTTTAAATCAGTTTGAATTTTCATTTCCATGCTTTCAGTAGCCCATTTAGGAAATAATAATAATGTATATACAAACCTCTCTACATTTATGATAAATTGAAGAGACATTTCCTTCAATTGGACAGAGTTTTAATTCCATTTAACTCCATGTAAATATTTTTGCTCGTTTTAGTACGTAATTAGTGTGAACATTCACACACATTAGAGTACTGTGCAAGTTAAAATGTAATCTCAGAAGATTACTTAACATTTAAATGGTGTGGACAGATAGGAAATGCACTGGATGGCCTTGAGTTTCCAGTGGATTGAAACTCTTGGATCTCATCATGCATTGCTCATTCCCCATGCATTCCATTATCTTAGGACGGTAAAAACCCAGATTCAAATTCACACACTCAATTTTGGAAACGTGGAATCCAGTATATAAAAAAAGAAGCTCTGGCTGCTGCTGCTGTTGGTATACTCTTTTAACTTTTTTATGCGTTTGGTTTCCCATTTCCCATTTCCATTTGACGTTGTTCATGTTCATCTCATGTCAAATTTGAATGGACAATGAACAATTTGCGAAATCCTATGCAAAAATAGAGGGAAGGGGGAATCTCTCTATGTAACTATAAATGACTGGAATAAATCAAAAACTCTCTCTAGAAATATTTTTACATGTAAATAAAGTACCAACAAAATCTACAATGAGTTTCCTTCCCTTACAATTCTCAAACCCAATTGCACGAGTGGCCATAATTTTTTAATGGCTTTCTGCTCTGTTATAATTTATGTTGATCCCAAAGTGAATTTTAATATGGACATTGCAAATCCTATTGCCTTGGCTTTACTGGAGTGAGAGAGAGAGAGAGATGGGGGCGAGTCCATGTTAAGGATGCGAATTCACCATCATAAGAACTCACGCATAAAAATTTGCTTTGTCGCACAATGTATGTATATATAATGCTTTCCGTCTTGTTATTAGACTTTTGAAAATGAAATCAACTTGCTCCCTCACATATACCTACAAACAGCGGCTCTCCTTGTCAACATTACCATAATTTAAAGCTTCAAATTCATCTCTTTAACTAGTACACGGCCAGCTCTCCGACAGCTAAGACTCACACTCACACACATTTATAGAAATTGAGGTGACTGAAGAGTCACAACGAGAAAAGACGAGAGCGATCACGATGGGCCTTTTGACGAGTGGGAAGAATTCACAAGCTATGACGACTTGGGTGGCGGTAAGCAAAGACAAAACTTAAACATTATATATCCAGACACAAAAAACCTTACCAGGACATGTTCGAATAAGGCAATTTTGACATTGCCAGAATTTTTTGCACTATATCTTAAATTTGACTCTGTTCGTAATTTTGAATAAGTATATAGGTATTTGGAATTGCTTTGCTGGTCACCTCATGGATTTATCTGCAAAGACTCAACCGATGGGATGAGAAATTTGATTGCGAAAAGTCCTCAAATCTCACTCGAGCAATTTTGATTGAGAAGCGAGCAGTGGGTTATTTGAATGGGACGGAAATCATTTTGTGCGACAATCTCAAGATATGGAGAACGGCGGCAAGGCTTGGGATCATAATTGGAGTTGTGGATGTTTTACTTATCCCAGTTTTAACTTGTTGCCTCATTTGTGTTGTCTGTGGAGGTGGCTGCATTTGTTTTGGCTGTCTTTACTGTTTGATGAGTAACGAGACGTCAGAGACAGAACATCAAACAACGACAGTCACATCCGACCATGGCACTAGCAATGGCGAACCCAAAACTACAACTATCGTGAGTACATAGTTTTCTTATCAAAAGATCACAATTCCTATGAAAGAAGTCGTTTTAGTGGCAATAATTATTACAATATATATAAATTATATATAATTTTGAATTTATGAATTGGAAATATAGACGACGACGGTTCCAACGACGACCAAGAAGATAAATAAATACGACCCATCAAATTTGCCATCAAAAACTCGTTGTGGGGTGAACGTTTTGGGTTGGATTTTCGTTGTGATTGCTCCACTCATCATGACTGGCTACGTCACCATCTCATTGTACAGATCTGACGCCATTCGAATAAATAACGAGCTCCTGTACAAGTCTGCTCTCGCCTTCTTCCTGGTGGCCGTTCTCAATTTCATGTTCTACTTTCAAAAGTTCCTGGGGAGTTTGTGTGGTTATGCGAGTGAAAAAGCTCTCGGGACTCGGAAACACTCTGAGCGGAATCATTCCACCACCGATTCTGATGAGAAGGCTCATTTGAAACCCAACGAAATCCCTTGATTCTTTAATTCCTTCCATGTTTTTTTTTTTTACCAAAACTCCACGAGAAAATGGAAAACTCTATGACGATTTGACTGCCAACATGAATTATCTATGTGAAACTAACCAGTGCTTTACAATAATTTGTACAGCCAAGTTTTTTGGAACAATAAACGATTCACATATACACAAATCAGTACAATGTAAAATGTAAAATGTAAAATCAATGTGGAATTCAATATTTTGAAAGACAAAAAAAATCATTTGTATTGGCAATAAAAATAAAAATGCAGGTTTTATTTCACGGAATTTTCCATGTAAAAATCTTCTCATAGTTTGCTATTATTTTTATTAGAGTTAATTGAATGCATGTAAATGGGGATCATCAGTCCTCGTCACTGTCAATGTCATTATTGGGATCGTCATCCGAAGGACCCAGAGTCAAAACTGTATAAGAACAATTGATGAGTCCAAGATTCGAGTCGGCAATGTCAGCAAATGCGGGGAATGTGAGGTCAAGAACGCGACCTGCCACGCCTCCCCCATGGTCATTGAGAACGACGTCAATAGTTTGACCAGTTGCTAGATTGGTCACCTGCACTGTTGTATTACACGGTAATTTGGGGTCGATTCCTTCGAGTTGAGCTGCTGTGAGCGCGTTTTCATCGAAAAAATCCCCACATGATGTATAACTTCCTGGAGGAATCTCACCTATTTTCGAATACGAATATGGCATACATTCTTGTGCATTTATTTATTCAATTTGAAATATATGTATTGTATAAAATATATATACGAGGTTGATCAAATATGAACAATAGTTGCATATATCTTTTGATTGGAATGAGATACGACGCAGTACTCATAGTATGTGTGAGAGGAGCACTATACAATGTCACATGGAAAATTACAGGCAATTCGGATTTGTAGTTCAGTAATTAGAGTCGTCTGAATTTTGACAGACCAGCGAAAACATGGAGATTTTGAAATTCCAAAAGGGAATTGTGATCATATTTTTCTCCTTACAAAAAAACCTGCCTAAGCAAATTCATGAGCTGTTGGTGGGAGTTTAAGGTGGGTCTGCTCTATCAAATTCTTAAGTGGCAAGATGGTGTCAACGGTTTAAGGGAGGACAATTGAGCCTTGAAGAGAAGGAGCATGAAAGACGACCAGCGACGGCCATCACTCAAGACAACATTAAAAAAGTGGCACATCTCATAAAGAAGGATCGATGAATTAAAGTGCGACAGATAGAGGATGAAACGGGGATTTCTACTGGGTCTGTTGAAAATATCCTCCACCATCATCTTGGTCTCAGTCGAGTTACTTCCGTTTGGATGTGGAACACTGTGACGTTTTGTCAAAAGCAGTAGAGAGTCGAATGTTTCGAGTTGAGTGTAGAACGACTCCAGTGAGACCCCAAATTTTTTTTGCATGTGGTCACTACAGATGAGTCTTGGGTTCACTTTCATCATCCCTAGATTTGGGCTGCATCAAAAGAGTGGCGGTGGCAGGGGGAAACAGAAGCAACCCGTTCAAAATCCGAACGCTCCGCCGGGATGATTATGGTTTCCGTTTTATCGGATATGTACGGGATTTTTTTAATCCAGTACATGCCACGAAAGAGTACAATATCTGATCCTGTATATGCTTTAGTATTGGAGAAATTATCCCAATCCATTAGAAATAACGGGAGAGGGAACCAAAAGAATCGAATTTGGCTCCATGACGACGCTCCCGCTTATTAGTCCGAAGTGTCACTCGACGCCCTCGCCAAATTCGGATTCTGAGAACTTCCTCACCCACCATATTCTACTGACCTCGACCCAAGCTACTATCACCTGTTTTGAAATTTCAAGAAATCTCTCAAGGTAGGGAGATTTTCAAGTGATGATGAGAGGTGTAGTCGACATTTTCAGCGTTTTTCAAGTCACAAGAAAAACATTTTATTCCAATGGAATTCAATCTTTAGAATTCCGTTCGGAGCAATGTATTATGTGCATTGAAGAGTACTTTTAGAAAAATAAATAAGTTTTGTTCTATCTCATTCCTATCAAAAATGGTCCTTCAACTATTGTTCATATTTG
Source organism: Gisinianus flammeolus (assembly GCA_034699125.1). Taxonomy (NCBI): domain Eukaryota; kingdom Metazoa; phylum Arthropoda; class Collembola; order Symphypleona; family Katiannidae; genus Gisinianus; species Gisinianus flammeolus. The sequence goes on from JAIUND010001258.1 coordinate 4,810, forward strand.
ATCAACCTCGTATATAGGGAAAATGTAAAATTCTGTACAAAATGTCAATAAAATCAAGCCAACCATGTAAACAGTACACTCTCTGAATTGTTTGATGATGAAAGAACAATAAACCTACAGCAACCAAAAAGTGTGACTGTACAGAAATTGCAAGTGTATACATTTAGGTACAAAATTCATTCGTTTTATCATTTTATTGGATTTGATTTTGAAATTTTTGAACAAGATTCAGTCGCAAGTATGTACATGGAAAAGGTAACAGTATATGATGGACTTCTTATAGTCAAGATGTTCTAACTGTGGGAGTATAAGTAAAAAAACAAACAGGTGCTGACATTTTGAGAAGGAATCATATGGGCACAGTTTATTAAACTAATAATACCTACATTTATAAGTACAAGTATATATTATAGAAAGGAAATGAATAAAGACAACAAAAGGAAAGGGAGGAGAAATATGAATAAATGATTTAATCATGTAAAATGATACTAATGAGAAAAACCATGTTGATCTAATAGGATTTGACTTGATCCTCTATCTACATTCTATCTTTCATTCATATATTTTGTATATTTTGTATAGTTTGTAGTTTGTAGTCCCCAATATTCTCCTATTCCCTTTTCATATAATAATCATAATGCACGCAAGCCTGAAAGTGTCATTTACCTTTCATCTTTTGTTGGATACGCATATTTGAATTTCGTTATGCTTTGTTCTCACACAGAGATTTTACCGCAAGACCAAGAACTATATACGAAGAAGAAGAAGAAGAAGACGACGAAGAAGTATAAGAAGAAGGCATGTCGGCTGTCGGAAATATTGTACAATTCCACCTGCTCCTCATTTCATTGTAACAATCAAAATGATGGTCAAGTATAAGTCTCTCAAAGACGTGAAAAGATCTCAAGACTCTCGGAAGACACAGAGAGAAAAAAAATAATGATGATACGTAAAGAGAGAGATATAGAGACTGAAAAGGAGCATGTGTGCGAAACAATGACTAAAGTAAACAAAAACCAAGCAACTTTAACTTTAACTTTAGTCACCATCATCATCATCATCAGCCGCAGAGATTACAGTTAAAGTCAAATAAATTTGTCAAACCCAAACCCAAACGGATACTGTACATACAATTGCAATGTAATTCCCATCCCATGTTGTGTTCCTTTTTTGTAAATGTCACTTTTTCATTAGGTACTGAAAAACATGCTGTTTTTTGTATCATATTAAATAAATAAGAAAACAAGATAGACGGGATTTGACTGCAGAAGTACATGTATGTACATTGTACATATAGACGACGATTTAAATTAAACAAATTTGCTTACATACCGGCGTCTCTCACATTTTTTAGTGTCCCTCTGCCGTACTGCCGTCCGGCCGTCTCTTGATATTATTATTACTTATTTAGCCCATTTCTTCCTTTTTGGGGTAAATTAAAACATAATTTTTTTTTGAAGGTTTGATCATAACTTTTGGCATTGAATTGAAAAAAATTGACGATGCAATTTGCAGGGATTGTAATGGCATACATATCTGTATAGGGAATGAAACAGGCATAGATATACCTAAATTAAATACCGTACTTTTCCTATATAGCCTATATAAGATAACTTCAACTTCCCTTGTTTAAACAAAACTCTCATCGTCAGACACCATGCAGAGTGTAAATGAGGAAAAGGTATAAATTTTGTGTACAGACTACAGATATTCCGTCTGTATAATACACCGAATATATACGTGCTCAAATATATACAATAAATAACTTTTCGAGCATGAAATCAACATTGCCGACCTAAAAAAGCATATAGTTTAATGAGTCAAGCATGTACTTGCCTATATATATATATTATATATGTATACGTAATATGATATACAGATACAATTGTAATTTTAAATATTTTAATAATAATATCATATCAAAAAAGAAGAAAAGAAATATTCAACAAGTTAAATTCCTTCTGTTCATCTCATCTCATAGTCATCAACCATAAATTAACTTGTTTAAGGTTGGAACTGAACGTCTTTGGAGTTCGGGATTCCTGATCGTTGATCGTCAGAGACAGAGTGTAAAAAAAAAAACTTTTCAGTTATAAATTCACAAGTCTCAAAATATGTCAATTCTTATCAAAGTGACACGCAATGCTGTGGATGTGATTGTCAGTTTCACGCTTAAACTATATATTATGAGTATCGCGAAGAAGACGAAGAAGACAACCCTTTTGTGATGTTTCTTAATTCTCATCATCATTATTATCTTTTTGTCACTTATCTTATAGATTATAGATAATTAAAGAAAAAGCAAGTTTGAGTTTTGACACTTGTGTTTGATACGCTTTTTTTGTCTTGTAATTTACTAAACTGATTCAGATAAAATGCAAAAAAAAAGTGTTCGTCTTTTGCTTTTATACGCATTTGAATCGCGTAAAGTGTAAAGTTGACTTTGTCCTCTTGGTGATTTTTCATAGAATAGAGACATGCTACATTTTTATGCCGTAGTATGTATAATTAAATTAAAATCCGTTTTTTTTGTCATTAATATTAGTACTATATAACTTAATTTTCCTTATACATCCATTAAATTAAAATTAAATTTTAAATCTTGTCCTTGTCATCTACAGAGATCGTAATCATTCAAACATTGTAAAGGTACCAGAGCAAAATGTGTCCTTTTTTCTCTGTATTTTATTATATGTGTATAGACACGGAAATATTGTAGCCCAGTATCAACTGCATTTGAAAATTAAATAAAGTTGAAGGACACCATTACTGATAACTGATATTTGATAAGTATAAGTAGAGGATGCAAAAAAAGACAGAATTCGTGTAAAATGTGTGCAAGCAAAAAGCAAATGAAGTCATATTCCATATTCAGCTATATATGTAGAATTTACTAGTGATTTAATTAGTGACGAAATACTTGTACGATCATTTAAAATATCCGAACCTGTGCAGCTTTTTTATGGGCATATTGTCAAGTTTATGTACTGTGAATGCTCGTGAACATGATGACTATTTACTGTCGCCTATATTTATACTGTACTGTACGTACATAGTAAGATTCAGTAGGTAGTTTGAGACAACTAGCTCCGACTAAACAACTCTTAACTCTTTTGCTTTTTTGCCCACATATGCGCCAATCTGTATACATTTCTAATTAAATGTACAGTTTTCCCGAAATGTAAAAATTTAATAAATAAATATGAGAAATTGCAAAAAAAAATAAATGACAGTCGGCAGTTTTCAGTAATCAGTCAACAGCAGACCACATGTACATAAAATTATTATTCTTTCCCCTTCAATCCACACAAAAAAAGTAAACCATGGCGTGGTAGAAAATGTGAGTAAAATTTACTCAAACTATACCTATATATATGTATTCGATATTACAGATAGATTAGCACATTCATGTCATATAAAAAAAATGACAAGCGACCTCAACAGAAGCTCAAGCTTACCATATTTAATACATGACATGAGCAAAAACCATATGTAAAAGCATTAGCATTTACAATGTAAATGTGTGCTTCAACATCTTTACGTTTACCTTTACACTATGTAAATTTTACATATAGTGTGAGCGATATTTCTTTCAATTTCAATTCAGTACTCTGTGCCTACAGCTGCTTGCGCCTTTTGTGCAATTATAAAATTCTTACGGATATTATAATAATGTGTGTATGCTAACGATACGATTAAGTACGTACAAGAGGGTAAAACAATGGCAGTATTTACGTTTTTTTTGTGCTGTGCGATAATTATTTTATGGTTATTATGTGTAATGTCGTCGTCATTGCACACGGAACAGAACAGAAATCGTAAAATCCGCTTACACACACATTTTATTTTTATATATTTTTTATACAGAAGGTGCTGTTGTTGATGCTGAGGTAAACAGACTACAGGCTGTACTGCCACAGGTATAATAATTGCCTGAGTAATGAGTAATGTACATTTCCGGTAAGAGTCTTACGGTATTCATAATATCTTATATGTCCTACACATATATATTGTGCACATTTCTGCCTTTAACTTGCTCCATTTTTCTTTATATTTTCTCAGTAGAAACTATAAACACAAAATGAATTTAATTTGCACATTTTGCACTATAGTGAAAATTCTACTTGGTTCCACAGTTACACTGCACTGCACTGTCAATAAAATTTGCACACTGAATATATATTTTTCCATACCTTTTGCTAAGAGTCCGTGTCCGATCCATCAGCATGATGTCGTCTAGGTCAACTTGATCTGAAATTGTGTAACGTTTTATTTATTTACTTGCTTTTTGCTTTCAACTTAAACCTATTTTTGTTTGTATATATATGGTCAAATGGAATTTTACCTTCATTGATGATATGCTCCAACATGTGTATTTTCAACATTTTGATATAGTTTTGATTTATAACTAATATAATTCCTTGTTCCTTGTTATTCCTTGAGATTATATGGATTTACAATTTCCAAATTCATACAACTCACACAACAACAAATGATCACACAAATGAAATTCAAGTAGATTCAATTTCTCTGATCCCAATGATAATTAGCAATGATGAGTTGGGAACTGAGCAATAATAAAAACATTGTATGTAATTTAATTGTAACTTGTAAATCTTCACACATACACTTTTGTAATTCCACAATTATCATTTAACAATTCCCACATAAAGGTTTCACAATATTTATTTATTTCACTGCGGTGCAAATAAACGTTTCATGTAAAACTGAAGACTTATTCGAGTTGTGTTTGTATTTGACGTTTGACAGTTTTTGGCTTTGACTGGATGTGTGAAGAATAATGAATGAATGGATGAACGAATGTCAACTGATAAATTAAATTACAAATGACGTTTAGGGAAAATGAGCATAGGAATACAAAAAAACTAGTTCAATCCACCAAATAAAACTTAATCAATGGAAGTTTTCATAAGCAGTATATGCTATTCTCAGAACAGAAGACTTTAAACACAACACACTGTTATTAATTTATGAATTGTCCCTGCCGTGCACTTCAATACATTAAAATTACAGGTGTACATATATAATTCATCCAAAATGGAAAAATGGAAAGTTGAATGGAAAAATTGAAACAAGGCGACGACGGGCTTTAATTTTTTTTCAAGTTCACAGTATATTTGATTCAACGCTCAGTGGTTAACGATGAATTTAAGTACACCCACAGATGAAACATTCGCAAAAATCCGCTACTTTGAACTCACTTCTTTACACCGATAATAATAGTAATACAATTTGCTCACTAAAACAAAAAAGTAAAATGTACGAACAATGATAATAATGTACACACACAAAGGAAAATAGAGAATATATAGTAATAATAATAACAGCAGTCGTCCGGTTAGAACTTGGAAGCATTTACACACACTCACAATTGCAATTCACAATGAAATGTTTTCAACCATGTACTTATGATTTGAGACTACTTACAAAACGAAACACGTGTATTTGTAATATGTATCAAGTACCAAGCTTACAGGCAATAGCAGCAACAACAAAACAATAGAATAGACGAACTGAAAAAAAAACTGTCACTAACGAATGATTGTTTCGTTTTTCAGTTTGAGTTTGAGCGTGTGTAGGTTTTGAAAATGTGGGTGCGAAAATTTTCTTTTCTTACCAATAAGCCCTGTGCATATACACAATAACAGTCAAACTAACCGACTTTTTTTATTGCAATGAGCACTGATTTGACGTTTTGAGAAATAATAAGACAGGATATGTCAACAACACAAACACAATGTTTAAGAACTTTTTGATATCAGGCGAAAAAAGGGTTTTTCTTTGTTGTTGTGAGTCACACACTTGTTCACCACTCAGCGTTGGAATTGAAGTTGTCAGTACTTACGTAAATTTAATATAAAATGTAATATATAGAATGTAATAATGATGTTGGTATTTTGACAAAGGTAAAATGCGAACAAAATGCTTGTATAGTCGAAGAGACAGCATGAAAACCTTAAAAACCACAACACACACTAAATGTGAGAGAGAGAATATAAGACAAATCAAACTCCCTAAGACTCTAAACAGTATTAAAGCTTTAACCCCATGGTAAACTTGTACTTACCATAAAGCTAGGTATACTTCACTGTGGGAGTTGGTATGCCCCGAGATGCTGTGTGATACCATTATATATTACTCCTCACTATACATAAAATACATGAAAATGAGAATCATACGAAACGAGATGATGATATTTTTTGGTTTCCAGCACGTAAATTTATTCGCAACTCTATTATATCTCCATAATTTCACAACAATTTTATATTTTCATTTTATATGTAGTATTTTTGTTATGATATATATTTGTTTTTTCCATGGACACATTTTATTATATTGTGAGTTGTTCGCGTTGTATTCCGCTAACACTATATAGGTATTTTTTTTTATTCATTCTTCTCCTTCAAACTATATAGACGAATATCTTTTTGGTTTCATCTTCATATTATGATATTATGTGGAATATCATATATTATATGTATTTCACTCTAATAATTTATTATATATTATATTTTATAGTAGTACTACAGCATTATATACTAATGATATGTTTCTTCTCCTTCCTCTTTGATATGTAATATATATATATAGTGTAGCGTTTGCTTTTTTTCGTTTTCAACTTTCAGTTTCACATTATCCACATCAACAATAAAATTCACAGCTTTTTTGTCGTTTTTCTCGTCTCAAAGTTTGGGGAGTTTTGTATAGGGGGAAGACTGAAGAATAATTTAAAGTAAATTAAAAGGAAACAAATTCATGGTTTGGTACATATTCATTTCTGTATTATTATTAAAAAGTCCATTCAAAATTGGAAATTATGATGAAATAAAAGTGTTTACAAATATTTATAGGTATATATTTAAAATTCCTAAGTGATAAAATGGTTATTGAATAAAATAAACATTAACACACAAGGTAAATATGTTTTTCTCGGTTTTTTTTTGAGTCAGGTACATTAAATCAAAATGCCAGCGATATTATATACATCTCTGGATTTCCAAAGACGTGAAAAAGGAAATCAAATCAAGAAATTCCTTATAAATGTTTCAAAAAAAAAAAAACAAAAGTGAGAAAAAAACTACGAGCTCACAAGTACTATAATTCATATAAATAATGTTCTGGTGCTTTGGAAGCTCTTAAATTGTGTGTCTGTACTTAATAATAAAATTCTTAAATTGTAAAAGTACATGGGTATAATGATAATTGTATGCGCAATATGTACTTTATATTATTTTTAAATAATAGTATAATAAAATTTCTAGGTAATATTCTTTTTTCTTTTTTATAAAATGAAGAAAAGTTAATACATCATCCAACCCAGTGATACCAAAATACTCTAACTATATATTATTAGATATAGTAATAGTATAAATAATTTTGTTTTTAAATAATACACATTTTACTTCTTTTTTTCAAGTAAAATGTTTCAGGCAACTTAGGCAAAAGACAGTCAATTAATAATTGAGATTTAGCACCATTTTGAACTTTTCGATTCATTTAAATATAGCTTCATGCTCTGGATAAATTCGAATAATAATATAAGAGCCATGGCTTAAGTATAAAGTCAACTGCGATGCAATACTCTTACAATAATACGCAATATCTTTTGAGTTCATAAAACTATCAATAGTTAAAGTCCGTATATTTTGTTTTGTGTGTAAACTCTACAAACAAGCAAACCATATCTAATAATAATTATATTGTTATTACTGTAAAAACTCAAAATAGCATGGGATTTGGTTCCGGGGAGATTTTGGAATGTACGACTTTTTCTTGTCCCATTTAAAAAGCATACTTACATGAGTTTAAAACAATTCAAAAAAATATACTAACCGTAAATTAAATAATAAGAACGGTAATTATAGTAATGGAACTAGACAATTCTAATGCAGAGTAATAATTACATTCAGCTCATGGTAGGGTAAAAGATGATCTGGTCACAATAATTATTAGTCATGCCTTTTTCTTCTTCTTCTGCGACCTAGAGTTGATGGTGATGATATAGGATTAAAGTTCTACATTACACATTTACGAGTTTCACTACGATTCGAATGGCTTCAGTATTTTGTTCATTTGATTTTTTTCTTCAGTTCTTCTCTTTCTCAACTGATAGTATTGAATTTATTGGTTATATTGCTCGGGAAGAACATATGAGATGTCGTCCCATGGGTGACGGTAAAGCCCTTGCTTCAAACGTTTCTGATCCATGAAGTGACCAATGAACCCAATGCTTCGTCCCAATACGAATAATCCATTAATTGAACCCATCTCGATATATTCTTGCGATTCCTCTCTAAAATTTTCAAAATACGTCATTTCAGACTTGTATATAATTTTTTGTATTTTGAATGAATTGATTCCTGATTATCATTTTTATATACTTACTTTGTGAAACAATTGGATTGACGGAGAAAGTCGACGAAAGCAACGGCTATGACACCATCCACATTCAAAATCAAATTTGGTTTCTTAGAAGTTGTGATTTTCTCTACTTCCAGGGCATAATGCAACAAAGGGGTTTTGGGGAAATACTTCAAGACGTAATCCTTAATGATATTGACCCTCATGTCTGGATTATTGACGGACTTGACACGATGACCGATTCCCATAATCAATTGTCCTTTCTTTCTCATTGAATTGACAAACTCCATGGGAATCAAACCAGAATCATATGCTTCACTGAACTGTTTTGCAGCATCATTCAATGCACCACCAAATCTATCACCCTACGAAAATGAAAAAAAGTATGAATTAGAGTAAAGTTGTGGCCAGAACAGAATATTCAATGTTTCATTTCATACGGAGAGCTCTATAGTCAACTATGTCGACAAACTTACAATTGTGAGTAGCCCAGACACCAATGATGACACCAAATCCTTTCCTGCTCGTGCACAAACAATAGTGTTGTGCGCTCCTGAAACAGCTGGACCATGATCAGCAGTCACCATTAAACACATTTCGATAAATTTGCACGCATATGGAGGAAGTGGACGTTGAAACCACAATAAGGAAATCACACCACCGATTCCCAACTCTTGTTTCAATACCTATGGATGTATGTCAATAAATATTACAAATTAATTTATAACCTCAGATTACATTAGCTCGAAACGAAAAGAACTTTGTTTATGTTATGTACAGAAAAAAAAAACGTTAAATTACATCAGAAATAGGCATTCCAGCGTATAAGAGTTCTTGTCCTCTTTCGTCACAAATTGACGTCATGAAAGATGCGGGTTTACGGATGAGACCCAACTCCCTGTACATAACAAAAATCAACATATATTTTTAACTATGCAATCATGTTTAAAGCTAAAAAAATAATAGTATTAATCAAGATTTTCACTTGTGTTTTGTGTGTGTGTACCTGGCCCATGAAAAGTCCATTGGAACAGTTGGAGGAGCTTCTTCTATTTGAATTTCAATTACTCCAGCATCAACCAATTCCTGGTACACCGAAGCAATTTTATCTCCGAGATCATCAAATGTTTCTGGAACATGTGCACCAGCCTCGCGTAAAGCCTTATTTTTGACTACAGCTGTCTCCCTGTCGGAATTAGCACAAGCTGCAAGTATCGAAAGCAGACAAAATTAAGAATTCTCCTTTAAATTATTAAATGTTCATGGTGATATTATTTCACGACTGATATAATACATGTTATAAATAAAAAAATTACCTCCGGCATGGCCAAACTGAACGTCCGTTGCAAACATGGTGGCGCAAGTTCCTATCGATTATAAATGTGGAATTTAGTTGTATTATTTAATTGAGAATCAGGGAAAGGTTTTTAAAGATGACTGTATACTTTTAAATTATTAATTTACCGATGCACCAAGCAACAAGAGGCTTAGTAATTCTGCCATCCTTGAGTGCTTCCGTAACTTCATACTCCTCAATACCACCAACTTCACCCAAAAGAACAAGCATTTTGACCTGAAATTAGCAATTTTACAATTTAAACCAACATGTTTTTTTTAAACTTTGACAACAATGATTACAAATTATACATAATTATAAACATTGAAAGATTTGCTCACCTCAGGATTAGCATGATAGCGTAGAATAAAATCCATAAATGTAGTTCCAGGGTAGCGATCTCCACCAATGGCAACACCTTCATAAACTCCGTTACTGTTCTTCGATATAATATTGTTGAGTTCATTTGACATTCCTCCACTTCGAGAGACGTAGGCAACGCTGCCAGGTCGATATAACTTTGAGTAGAGAATATTGTCCATCATTCCACCAGTATTTCCAATTTTAAAGCAACCCGGTTTAATTCCACCTAAAAAAAATTGAAATCAGTTAAATGATTAAGTTTTGGACATAGTCCCTAGAAATCCGTGTGATCTTTTTATGTACAACAGGTTAGATCAAATAGGATCCAACCCATCATTCAGAATCTAGTTGTAATGAGAAGAAAAATAAATGAAAATACATACCGACTGTTGCTGGTCCAATAATGGTGACATTATTTTCATGTGCCTTCTTGATGATCTTCCTTGTCATGTTCTCTGGGATACCCTCAGCAATAATAGCGATAACACGGACTTGTGGGAAATTTAATGCCTCCAACGATGACTCATCTAATATTGTTGGATGAGAAAACAGAGAATTAAATATTTTTAATATTTTATTTAGTCATTTAAACTTGGTATATCTTAATAAATTACTTACAAGCTGAACGAAGAGAGGCAAAATTGACGAGGACATCAGCTGTAGGATGCTTTTTGAATGCATCTCCCATGCTTTTGTACACTGCAATGAGAATCTCTTTGTGACCCCAGTAGAATTTTTGCTTGTGGTCACCCGTAAATGGGTAAATCATGGCAACAACTGAAGGTTCTGAGCGACGACAGACAAAATCAAAGTCCAACATCCCTTGAACTGCTCGAGTTTGCATTCCCCAAACTATGGCTTTTGTACTTCGACTAAAAAGACATGGGTTTGCTTGATTTCCCAAACGACTATCAATTTGATCCAATACAGATTTACCATCTGTGATTAATTCTGAGGATTTGCGGCTGATTGATGGACTTTTCTATTTTCATATAACAAAACATTTCAATTAATTAAACCATGTACAACCGTTTCCAGTCGTTTTATTATAATAAATAACAATAATCATTGCATTCATCATCATCGTCATCATATAATTACTAGTACTGTTTTGGTTTTGGTATTACTACAGTATTATCGTTGTTATCTACGCTACATTTTTACTCAAATAGGGATGCGCAATATGTTTTATAATTATTATTACTATTAGTTATGATACATTCTTACAATACTGCTACGGAATTAGACAACAATAAAAACACGTTGGACTACGTAGCCTGCTTTAGAACAAAGTGTCACAAACAAAAAAAACGAGATAGACAATAACGAAACACTTGCATTACTTAAATTATACAATTTAAATATACGGAATCAAAAAATAAAGTTTTTTCACTCGTCTTTATGAAATAACAAAATTACTATACAAAATATTCTAGAATAATATGATTAACTAAAACGTGCTGACTTTAGTAAACTCAAATAATAAACGATAAAATATAGAACAAACCTTTAGTAAATGCTCTAAGTTTATGCCAACAATCTTTCTCAACAGCATAAATGTTAAGGAAAGCAGGAGCACGATTATTTGTAACATCGACTGTGTAAAACTTTTCTACGGATAAGCATTTGTACAGCATGGTAAAGTTAAATTATGTACAGAAAACTTTCCAAGATATTGATCATTGACATGTAAATCATGGATTTACAATATGCACTTTCGTGTACTGGACACACTTGACGAATGCGTAAAGTATCAGAAAATAAATGTACTGAAAATGTATCAACATTCAAATATTTTACAACAGTTGTATTGTTAAAAAAAACTCGTGCACGTACTTGTAAACTAATGCAAACCCACTTAATAGTATGATTAGAATCAAAAGAGTGTTAGACTAGCATACAACTATATTATCGAGGATACTATAGTACCAAGGAAAAGATAGATAATACAGTTATCGAGAAAAGGTAATTATACTGTAATTATAATTGGTGTATAGATGTACATATACTGTCATATACCTATATATAGATAGGTATAACAAGCACTGTATCTATTTTCTACATTAATAGCAAAAAATGAAAAATCTACACTATAATGGTTAGTTTAAAAATTACATCACCAAAAATAAAATAATACTAATAATACGAAACCATGTAAAACAAATATTGAATGATAAAATATAAAAATTGTATAGGTAATGTAATGCAGGCAAGTAAGTAAGCTTACGAGAGTACGTTTCATAAAGACTTTCCCACCTGCACAGGAGTTTTATTAGCTGCTACATTTACACCAGTTGAGATTTTTTTCCCCAACGCTGAGACCAACTGAATTGTAGTAAAAAGCAAACAATTGTACGGTGACACATGCAAATTCTCATGTAGAATTTGTAAACTCATAAAATTATAAAACAAAGGGCAAAAAGGATCTCCCCAAATCATAATGAAGTCGACATTGTCGACTCGACACATACAATGTCGACGCGATATGATATGATACCCAACTGACTGGACATTTTTTTAATAATTTGGCAGTAATAAAAATTCTATATACAGATAGGATACTAAGCCAAAAACTTGTCAACAAAAATAAAAAAAAGAATGATATATGAACCCAATTAAAAAGATTTTTGTAGGAAACAAATAAAAACATATAGTAATATATAGATTCAAGGACAGTCAATATTTAACATGAACAACATGACAATTTACAAAATGCAATATAATTTAGAGACATTCAGTAAAATGCTTTGAAGATTGAATTTATAGAAAGCCCTGAACTACGATTTCTATGAGTAGTATCAAATGATATATACATGTATAGACGTATTTACATTCCACTAACAATAAGATTTCATAATATATACACATACTTCAAGTGCTATTTTTTAAAAAAGTTTAACAAAAGGGAAAAACTTGTATCTTACCACATTACTTTGTCCACCTGTTGAAGAGAAAAATTAAAGACAAGAATATTATAATATTATATAAAAAATAACTTTATTTTAGAGTCTCTATTTCTCTATATAATATAAAAAAGTAATCTTGCTTATCTAATGTATTTTTAACTCACCTGGGAGGAGGAAATTGGCAGTTGTGCTTTGATTATCTTGGGGATGTGAAATAGGTCTTCTCCCAAGAGCCATACCAACAATTGCGGTCATGTGAGTCTCCGGTCCAAAAACATGTAATGGGATGTTCAAACGCTCAGCGATATCTCGAACGATTCTTAATCCTTCTTGGTAATTAGGACCAGCCCGACGAACAAAAATTGAGATTTTAAATTCAACTAGTTTAGGTTGGAATTCTCGGAGAGCTGTTACAATCCCTTTGAATGTTGCAGCAACATTTGTGAAATTAGCAATTCCACCTCCAATAATTAAAACTTTCCCTTCAGCATGTTTGTCTTTGGTCATGAGAGACAGAATTGTTTTTGCATATTCATAAGTTTGTTGTTCTAAATGAGGAAGAAGAAAAGTGAGTTACAAGATGACATGATTAATTATAACATTTAAAAATATTTTTTCTATTGAGAAATTGTCGTTACCGGAAGGAGCTCCAGAGTATTCTCCATAATTTGCAAGTTCACCAGCACCACCCATTTCACATATTGTCTATAAGGATTGAATATTGAATATGAATACTTAAAAAAATCATTTTCTGACCAGGACACTTAGTTCATTAATTGTGCAATCAACAAATACGCATGGCGAGGCTGGAAGGCCGAAACAAACTTTGTCTACGGGTTAAGATTCTCCTTTTATTTTTTCAAAATTAGTGCGACTTTTTACCCATTCTTCTCGTAAAATTTTGACACCAAAATGTCAAAGTTCATTAATTGTGAGACGACAACAAATCAATAAAGATAAAAAATTATTCTTACGTCACTGTAAATGACTGAAGCACCACCACCAGCAACCATAGTCCAAATTCGTCCTTTTGGATTTAGGATTGTCAACTAAACGAAAAAATATATCATGATGAAACAATGTAATTTTTATACCTACGTATTTACATTAGATTCATGGATTATTATTACTAAAGAAAAAAGTCACTATACCTTGAGACTAGCTCCAGATTTAGCATCCAAATCCGCAATATAGGCTTCTTCTGGGTAAGCTTCTCTTCCAAAGGGAGGAGGATATTCGACCTGTGTATGTAGAATTAAATCCGCATTTATTACTACAACGCTAATGTTAGATAATTCGAATCATAATATTCTTCATGATTTTATTAATATTCAACCTCTCCCCATTTCCCTCGGCATATAAAATCTGCAGTTGCATCAAGCTTGGCAGCCAAATCAAGAATGTATACCTTCCCTCCAGTAATTACCAATGGATTAATCTCCAGATAAGTAAAATAAAGTTCTACATAGGCCGTATAGAGTGCGGCAACAAAGTCTGCAACAAGACTGAAAAAACACATACATATATGATTACACATCATTTATCTTTTTGATTCAACTATAATCAAATGCGCTTGACATCCCATACACATTGTAATACAAAGTTATTATATGCATAATTACTTGAGTTTATCTGTTGACAAAGCGGTTAAAAGAGTCGACTTAATCTGTTCCAGGGATGGAGTTTCTCCAATACCAACCTCAAGGGTTTTTGCTTTTGCATCAACATCCCCAATATCAACTCCTCCTTCATGATGAAACAAAATCGTGTCTCCACTGAAGAAAGTAAAAAAATTGTAATTAATTGTGGTTTATGTATAACAACATTACGCTTACTAAATTATACTGACGTGGTTAATGCTTGATTCGTTTGATTTAAATTGGCCAAATTGGTATACTTACTGACGGTGAGAGTAAATGCACACATATGATTCTGTATCCTAAAAGTTTTGCAAAATCAACACAAAATTAATTATTACACCGAGATAGAAATATTGAAAGACCTTCTTTTTTTAAAGAGTCAGCATAAATAAAGTAATTCACTATGTACTTATTGGCATATTAGATATTTATGTGTAAAATATATGTATTCTAATAATAATACTACACGAGCAATGTGCATGATGCATGCTTTTTGCACACTGCACGCAATGATTCTATCAAATCTGTATGTTCAAAAGTATGTTCTTTACCTGAGCATGTGGAAGAAATGGCTCGATAATAAAATTCTTTAATTTTCCGGTAGCTCGTCCAATCTAAAAACAAAACACACGTAAAAAATAAATTGAATGAAAAAAGTATGTCTTGACATTTCCATACATACATTAGCAGATAGTATAGGCGTATGATACACACTAAAGTAGTGTGTGACATTTACAAAAAAAAAGAGATGGATTTTGAATTTTGACAATATGACATATTATTATGTGACATTAGGAAATAGGAAGCACATTCCAACTTTTGGGATCTATTATATCAAATATGTATTTTTGTTACCTGTATATTACTTTCCAAGCGTTCACCAACCCATGTTTGCACGGTAGGTAGGTCAGCATTCACTTTGATAAGTCCCAATTTCCCACGACGTTTGATCAATTGATCTGGTTTGACGACCAGGGGTGAAGTTTTGAGCCATGGTTGACTACTAACCAAAGACTCCCAATTGGTTGTAGCATCCACACTTGCAAATTGACATGGAGCAAAACTTGAATGACCTCCAAGGGCTCCATTTAGGATATTTTTCCCGGTAGCTTCACGAATGGCTTTTGCTGACATTTCTATATGTATATATAAAGATCTTATTTCTTGTATTCTTCTTCTAAGACGAGTGTTCCTTTTAAAACTTTTATATCCTGTAGAAAAAATCACAGTAACAGAAATATATGTATAATTAAAGTATCTTCGTTAAAGAAAGTTCAAACTTATTACAAATATACTTTACTTCAACTAATTCAAGTAAGTATTTGCAATTTCATATTCTATACAATTAGTAATTAAAACTATTGGTTCAACTCATTCAAATTAAAACCAAAACAACGAAATTATCAATACTTTTGAATAAAAATCAGTTCAAAACTGAACAAAATAATTTCAAATGGCTATAAACGCAGGCATGAATGAATACACACGAAAATAATTTAGAAAACAAAATATGAATGAATTTTGCCATTACTTGTAAATTTGTAAACTATATTATTACTATTATGACTTGTAATTTGTGAACAACAATGAAGAGAAAGAGAAAATTTTAGTCTGACGTGTCAAACGACGTTGTTGATTGTTTAAAAAGTCATACGATAAAACTGTATGGCTGGGAAAATCCACAGGGCATTTATATAGGAAACGAGCAAGCGCATCGATGAATAGAGATGAGACATGTGCAAAAAAATAATTCAATTTCATCAAATATAATATTACATCATCCCATTTATAATTTTCATTTTGACATTAATAGAATATTGGCAAAAAAAATTGAAATTTTTTAAACATGCTCTGTCAGCTGTGGAATAGGTTTAGAAATCTTTTTTTAAATCTATATAATCTCCATTTGCCCCGAAGTCCTAAATCGCAACATTTGAATTCTGCATATAAATAACATGAATGACTTTTTTTTCGCATATTTTACCTGAATATTTGCAAACATTAGAAATTCATCAAGGACAAAACATATATATTTCCGTTCAGGATTGTAAGAGAATATTTACTCATATTGAAAACTGCATTTCTTGGGGTGGCAAGAGCAACTGCAAAAAAAAAAACATGCAGATATCTTCACAATCGATCGAGAAACTTGGATCGATATTTATAAAGAAAAAAATTGCATGCGAGAGAAATTTCACTGAGCATTCCTCTAATCGAGTAGGTAGGGATTTTGACATTTAAACGGGTTAACAAGCGAGCAAAGAAAACTAAATAGTCAAAACGAATTTAAATGAGCAGTGTCATTGTGACGCATGTATGCGTGATCCCGTGTGTTATGAAGCAACAATAATAACAATAAAAAAACAATTGTTTTTAACATTTTACATGTATTTTACATGTATTTTCTACATTATTAACCCCCTGAGAACCAAATATTAATACGCTCGTCTCATCTGTAATAATTTTATGAAGGTTACAAATAAATATACCTTATATGATACGTGATATCCAACGACAAAAACTATATTATAGTAAACTTTAGGAATACATCTAACAATGTGTAATATAATTTGGAATTAATGAAAGTATTTTTTATACTGTCAACCCCCCATTGTCTAATCATTAAAATTTGATGGGCTTTCCAATGAAAATTCCTTCAATTCCTATTTTTCAGTTTTCATTGAATTTTGAAATGACAGAGAGATTGAAATTGGAATATATATAGTGTCTCCATTTGAAGAGGAAGTGTACGTCTCCAATCTTAAAATAACCATTCAATGTCATGATTCATATGGATAATAACAAAAACTTTATTGTAGGTATAAGTTTCTACACACAGGCGTCTAGTTTTTTTCAACAAAAAAAACGTTTGAACTTGAACCGTCTCTTTAATATGCTGCAAGAGTTTAAATATGAAAAAATCAACATTTGTTATATATGCTTATTAAATTATCAGTGATAACTTATCACACAAAAGAACAGACAATTGTTTACTTTTTACAACGTCCAATATCAAAATCAATGTCGAAAGTTTCAACTCGAAACGTATCTATATTTTTTGTTATTCTTCTTCCAAAAACCAGTAAACAAAAATGCCAATAACCATATTTCAAAAATCCTTCACCTCCAATTTAAAGGATATTCAAATTCAAAGACCCAAAATCGCTATAGACAACTTGACAATGGATCATGAGCGATGTTAAATTGGGACAATTGTGCATTTCTAATTATTGTATCGGATCAATACAAAATGTATTGTATTGTGCATTGTGCATGCTCTGGCTCAAATGTGAAAGCAAGAGTTTCACTTATCCCCACAGGGTCAAAATGTTCTCCAGTACACTCAATGTACATAGTTAAAAAACTCTAATTGCTTATCTAAGAATTTAGGCAAAAGAATTGAATTTTTGTTCCCATTGTATATTTACTTTCATTCACTCTTCACATGAACGGTAGTGCATTTATATAGACCATTTGCATATTTGTTGTAAGTATAGCAGTAAAAAATTTATTGCGTTGGAATTTGACACAGTCTAATAGATACAACATATTTTAATACTAAATGGAAGCAATCTCATATGTAATACGCATAAAATTAAACAAGTAACCAAGTATCTACACACTTAAAACTTGAAAGGATATTATATAGCAAGTACACACCGGCTTATCATGTGCTCATTTAATTTGTAACGCATTAATTTGCAAGCGTTGCATTTCTGAGAGAGATGGCATGAATGAAAGACACAATTTAATTTAACTACTCGAATAGAGCGTGTGAGTCTGTAGCATAGACATACCCTCTACTTATATAGTAATCTATTATAGATTATCTATATCATAATATCATCATACGACCGGCTGTAAACTGATGATAAGTTGTTACAAGTTTGATAACTTGTGCTCATGGATATGATATTGAGAAGATGAGGTGACTCGCGTCGTCATCATCAATTTATTTAACTGTACGAGAACATACACACATGATTTGATCACGCTAGTCATTTTACATGTGCAAACCATGCGATTGCCGCTATAAAATAAAATAAAAGCTTGAGACAGCCGACTGACTCTCACTCTCTCACATGTTTTCTGGAGAGAAAAAAATACTAATCTGCAGTCTGGACAAGGAATTCATCTATATAGGGTTGGAATATAATTTAAATTGCTATTATTATACTTTATAGAATTTACTAAATTCAATTTAGAAAGATAATTGCGCAAATCAAGATCACATGCTCAATGGCATTGGTTTCTTCTGATCGGATAATGCTATATCAAACTGACAAAAGTACTGCTGAATAGAAACGCTTAACTTTTATCGGAAATATCATTACAAATTTTGCAATCACATGACGTTGATAAAAATGTATGTTGTTTTCTTCATGAACAATATACTCATGGCAGTTCAAAAGACAATAAACTATAAAACTTGATGAGGAAGGAGGAAATGTAAATGTCTAATGGTCTATAAATAATATTTAAATACTCTCGATAACAACACAATAATTATTATGTTTTGAAATTGAAATGATTCCAATAATTTGAGATTTTTGCGATTAAATATTTACGCAAATATAAACATGAAACTTGAACTGCGCTGACACATCGATGACATATTCATGCACGTTGTATATGTAATATGTAAAATGTCAAAATTGAAACATGCTATGAATGAACATTTTACAATATGATTTATGTGCTCAAAGCAAAATGACAAGGAAAATTACCCTCAACCTCAACATGTAATAAATGGAATAACAGAAGCATATTCGTAATGAACATCCTTCCTGTCGCATGTAATTATTTATGTTTATTTGTTGTGCATCGCGTGTGTGTGTGTAGTACGTAATAGAACATGCAGTTCTTGTTAACCTAACCCTAATGAAGATTGACACTTGACCGCGAAATACCTTCAATTAACTCGGCCTGTCAAAATGTAATTACAAAAATTCAAAAATATAGTAATATCATATGTGAGCACAATTAATACAAATAACAACCCCAAAACTATCATCTCGTCAAATATACGTACTTACATCAGTAGTTAGTAATACAAAAATAATTAGCCTATTACTTTTACTAAGTATATAATATACATGTACCTTTTAGCCAGATTACTTTTTAGCAAAAACAAGGTTTTATCATGAGAGTACAAGATATTTACTAGGCATTTAATCTAGGAACACTTTGCCAATAATTCCCCTTAGGTTCTCCTTTTCTTCTACTCTCTCGTCTCAACGTCCTCTCAATCTCAATGTACCCATATTCCATCTTATTCTGCGCCTGTATGTATGTGTATGTAGTACATGCACATGATTTCATTGGCAATTTGCAATAACAGAATAACAGTTGTAACCTTTTTATATATATAAAATAGCAGTGGTTTTGTTTTTGTATGGTGTCTGTATAGGCAGATTATATATGCACAGTCAATCGTACATGATATATTACTTATGTACGTGAGTATTATAATACGTACATATACTATACTCCCTCACACAGACACATATTGTGTATTGGCCAGAAATCAGAACAGAGTGCGTGTACCCAAGTACTTACATGTAGGTATGAATACACAAGAAAAAGAGAACCATTTCATGACGAGGACGACGACAACTAGTCAACTAGCAAATATACAACAACCCGGGTTAGTAGCACTAAACATGATGAATTTTAGGGGGAGTCTTTGCTTTTAAATTAGATTTCCTCATTTCGCTCCTGAACCCACATTTTACTCATCTGAAAACTCATTTCAGTAATTCCTGAACCGGCTTGAAAAAACCAGGTGGTTTTTTTATCCATATAGTATATCTATATTATTACATGGACGACAGCCTTACAGTCACCTACACATTCCACACAGCTCTAACAGACACACGAAGAAAAAGAGAAATTATTTCATATATTTATGATATTCATATACCTTTAAGTATGCATATGATGATGATAAAAACAAATCAAAGTACATACCTACTGATTACCTTTACAAGTTTACCTACCGCATGCTATGCTATGTACATACTTGCATGCACATGCACATATATTTACATACTAGCTACATATGTGTATGTGTACATATACATATACATCCTTAAACAAATACGAGAATTTGTTTGAATGTTTTGATTCACATTTTCTTCAACGGTATATATATCTATAGTTTAATAAACCCTCATGATCACTATACATAGTACGTATGTAGTACATACTTATTGAACAACATACTTAATCTAATATAAAATTCAAAATTATAGTATTACGTTATTATTATTATTTTAAAGGAGCCATCAGCATTCAGCATATCCAAAAAAGTTTACTAGCGTGGGTGTAGGTGTGGCATCGTTTGCCTTGTTTCTTTTTCTCTCTCATTTCTCTCATCCTCTTGGTGCTATGTATATATCTACTTACATCTCTTTTGCTGACTTACTCATCTCTGACTGTGTGTAATGGTGAACTCTCACTTCCTTTTAAATTGCATATATACATCTACATAATACATACATACACACCATTCGGGTTTTTTCATGCATACATACATATGTATAATGGTACATAGACTTGATGACTATATACATAGTATACACACATGCACAGAGATTATAATACCTTTTTCAGTTCCGTTGAGGAGTGAAGTTGCATCTGCTTCTAGCTCGGTCTGTATCTTTTGTGTGTGTTATCTATCCGTTCTCTGTCGAACATAATAATAAGTACACACACACACAAGTAAAAATATAAATGTGTTTTTATATCCGACTTTTTTCTGTGTTAAAAGAAGGTATAGAGAGAGAGAGAGAGAGATACATATAGATTTTGAAAAGTTAAAGTATAAAAAAAAGTTTACTTACTCTTATCATGTAGGTTGGTGGCTTATTTTGCCCACGCACCTAGTCAATATTTTTTCTCTCTATAATATTACTTTATATATACATTCACACACAAACAATAATAAAATATACAGAAAAAGGATACCCAATCTTCCGATTCCCGTCGAACAAATCTTCAAAGTATTTGAACACCCTCAAATAAAGAATTGAACTCGGGTTATATTTTAGAGTCCAGTTGAAATCATATTTTTTGAAGGAAAAAAGTGAGAGTGCATATTTGCTTTATGATTTTGTTTTTGTGGATTTAAAAACAAACAATTTCGAGTGAATCATAAACTGAAATAGTTAATCATGTTCTTGGGATTGGAAAGTTAAAGTGGAACGGGAATAATTTTTATAAGTATTATTTTAATTTATAGTTTCATTATTGCTTTACAATATTATTATTAAGGTAAATATAAATACAAAGTTTAGAAAATGAAGTGCCAAAATAGTATAGTAGGTAAATTAGTAGGCCAACTGGCTCTCTCAATATTAGTCATACTAATTTTAGTAGAATCCACAGCCTTAGGTCAAAGTTCAAACTCATCTTGTGTAGCCAAAAAAACTTGTGGTGAATGCATTCGGAGTCCCGGTAATTTACATACTTTATTACATATCATATTTGTACAAAACAATTTTTACAACCAAAATAATTATTGTGTTTCTGCTATATGTAAATCAATTAATGAAAATGAAATGGCATGTAATAAATATGATTTTGGATTTGTTTGGTTCTTTTCAGACTGTGTATGGTGTGCTGAACCTGTAAGTACCTTAAATATTTATCTTGTAGCAGATTTTACTGTCAAAAACCAAGGAATTCAAGCCATAATGTTAACTCATAATTGATCAAGCATTTGATTTTGTTTAAAGAAATATGAACGAAGTGACAAAAGCCCATTACCTAGATGCAATACAGCAACGAAACATCAAGCACTCCCCATTGAACTTCGATGCTCCAGTACTTATCTCATAAATCCGAATCATCAATACGAAACTATTCGGTAACATGTCTTCAAAATGAAAAGATGTTTTGATTATATATATGATATTGAAGCTACTTGTTCTACATATTTTGTAATCATGTAACTCTTCTGCATAACATTTATAGAGATGAGGAAATATCAAGGGGTAGTGTTCAAAAAGCTGCAGTACAAATTCGACCGCAACATGTTCGACTTCGGATGAGAGTGGGCCAGCCTTATGATATAAGTGAGTATCAAGAACTGTACGATCAATTTATATATATGCATGTATGTTATTTCTCTACATTGATCGAATCAATATGATTGTGTACAGATATGGAATATGCACAAGCTGAAGACTATCCCGTTGACTTGTATTATTTGATGGACCTTTCAAAATCCATGGAAGATGACAAGGTATGATGCCTATTGCCTATACATATTCAAGAACTTTTTGATGAGATTCTAATGAGATTTTAATGGGTGTACACATTTTAAATGTTCAAACATGTAATAGGAACAATTATCTAATTTGGGAGATACTCTGGCCACAGTCATGAGAAGTCTGACATCAAATTTCCGCCTTGGATTTGGATCATTTGTGGATAAAACCGTCATGCCTTTCGTCTCAACTGTTGAGAAAAAGTAAATGGGTTTGTTATTCATCAGATAGAAAAATAAGATTCACACATAAATATATGTCTATATATGTAACTGGTATTTTTGAAACCGAATTCATTCTCGTGTTCAAAATCAAAGTTTCTATAGCATGAACATGTATAGAATGTAATAATCTCTGTGGAATCAATTTACACATTTTGACGACAATCTTTACATAATGATAATAATTTTTGAAATCACAAAGTATACCAAAACATATAGAGGTTTTGACATTTATATATATAAACTTGAAACAAATGATCGAATCAAACTTAAACCGGTGAATAGAATTTTAGAGCCGTGTGATGGCTGCGTGCCTCCGTATGGTTTCCGCAATCACCTAATCCTCTCAAGTGATACGTCCAACTTTTCTGTAAGTTCCTCGGACCGAATAACCATAATATTTTTTGCTACGATTTTTTCAAAATATAAAATAGCTTCAATTTTTAGTCATCATTATGTATATATACATTTTTGCTGTTACTTAATGTTTTTTTTTTTAAGTTTAATTTTCAAAATTCAGTTAGATCAGGCTCAAATAACAGTATGTAGTAGTATGTACAGTTATATCTTATTCGTAGTATATTACTCCCCAAAAATTATACAAAATGAACTTACACGCGTCACTTGGAAATAATGAAAAGCAAGCAAAGTCTTCTTCTTTAGGACTGTCAATTCAAATTTTAATTTAATCACCTGGATTTTCTGTCAAGATTTTACTTTATACATTTATCTTACAAGTTGATGATTAGTCATTACTGATTATTGCACACATGAGTTTAGTTTTTTGAAGTACTATTGTAGTATATATGTACCTACATAATTCTTGTATGAAAATCCAGATAATTATTTTGCCTCATTACTCCCCCGCGCACTTGAGCACTACTCCTGTTGACATTGTAAATAATACATTATATGGCTGTTTTGTTACCGTGACCTGTTGACCGTACTGTGCACAGTTTTTTTTAGCACACCAAGGGTGAAATACACACACATTTTTTTGGGAAAATTTGTTGTGATTTCACGGGGCGGCTGAATTATTTATATTTTTGTACAGCACTGCTCTCTCTTTTTTCCTTATTAGGGATTATGGATGGAAAATCTTCTTTTTTAAAAATTTATTTTTTGGTTATGTCGATGTCGCTACATATTTTTGTTATTTTTGGTCGCATCGGATATTTGGTTATATTTTTGTATAATACATTTTTAATGTTTTGGTTTTTGGTCAATAATTTTTTGGTCTACACTGTCAAGTATATGATTGTACTTTTGACACATTCCATATCGTCCTTGTCGTATTTTTTTTGTACATTATCATATTTTGTGGTGTTGGATATATACGCACTTCTCCTATATACATTTTATATGTATTTTTAAATGCAGCATTTATTTTTGCAGCCTGCACTATTTTGCCATTTGGTGGTTTTTTTATCATTATTATTTAAATTTTGTTTTTGTAGTAGTTTTTTTTTGGAAATTATGATTTTTGACTCCAAGCTACTGGTACTACAAAAAAAGAACAAACCTTTTGAGACTCGAGACACGATACGGACTTTTTTTAAACGGTTTATTTTTACTGAAATTTGAGATTTTTGAGCTCGCCAGCAAACAACTGCTTAGAATTTAAGCAGTGAAAAGTCAGAAAGTCAAATTTACTTGTATTTTACCGAATTTTTCTCCTCCTTTTTTTGGTGTAACACGGTAAAATACTTACTTTTAAAGTTTTCAACAGTTACTAATAATGTGTTACTATCATGTACACAATTTAATTTTATTAAAAAATTTTAAATACACACTTAAGTACGTATAATTCACGGAAATTGGTATTGATAAATTCTAATGAAACCGGAACACCACAGGAAAAGTAAACGCACAATATCGATCGTAATCACAACCACAGAACAAAAACAATATTAATTTTGACAAAGGTTTATTTCGTACAATCAAAATTCTTAATTCTAAGACAAAAATTGACTTGTATATGAAACAAATAAGTGAAATTAAATCTATGAATGAAGCTTGCTGCAGCCGTGTCCAGGTTGTGAGGCGCCCTATGGTTTTCAGAACGTCATGTCATTAGCCACTGACACGTCCCGCTTCGCTGTAAGTATATAAAAAATTCCCGATTTTCGGGTTAATATTTCGTCATCGGTTTGAAAACCAAAGACATGACAAACACGCAATTTTAAAAAAAAAACAAACCAATCGAGTTACTTTATTAAACTATTAAACTTTCAATCATTATAACTTGCAAACAATTTGCAACTTTAGTAGTATATATCGAAACTTATTATAATTCTGCTTTTTCTGCATGCCATATTATTTAATGGGATGTACGGTTATTTATTTAAACACAAATAATTATGAGCTTGAAATGCTTATGCTTGTGTCATATCTTTTGTGCTCGAAATTATTTTTGCTGCAAATGGCTTTTTGATAAATATATATTTTGTAATTTTTGACAAAACTTCACACCCTGACGTTTTGTTTTGTTTTACAAATGCTTTGAAGGTTCTCCTGTCGACAATTTTCTTGGAAACCTTCATTTTTTACCTTTCCTGTCCATAACTTTTATAGCTATGAAAACTAGAGGTACAGGTTGTTTATTTTTTTACTCATTTATTTAGTTTTTGAAAAACGTTTTGATTAAAATGGGGATAATAAGATTTTTAGAGAACAACTAAGAGTTGGAATGTAAGGAAAAAAACTTACCATATAACAAGTTTAATGCTATACAGGAAATGTCTTTTACAATGAAATATGGAAATAGTTCTAGAGAGTTTGTAAACCCTAATAGCCGTTTTACAACCTAAAAATAATTTGGATTTTGAGGTTTTTTAACAACGTTGACACGATAATCAATCAATAATACGCGATTTACAAACAGAATTTTGAATTTTTTTTCACAGCTTATAATACTGTTTTTTAGTATCCATTAATGACACAATTTTTGAGCAAACAACTGATTCTGAAATCCAACAACTGATTAATTCAATACCAATTTCATTCTGATAACTGTTTTTAATTAATTGTATTTCTAAACAACTAAAGTCTTAATAATATAATATATACAACATAAATCTTGTAAAATTATTAGAAAAGCTTTTGTATGTATTTTAATCGTGTATACTTGATTGTTTCTGTAATCTGGAGGACATGCGAATTTGGTCACCTAATCATTGATTTTTCGCGGTTCGATTTCATGGGCTCCATGTAGGTTGAAGTACGGAATGCCCGAGTTTCTGGAAATCTTGATGCACCCGAGGGTGGCTTTGATGCCATTATGCAAGCAATTGTTTGCGATCAAATCGGTATACATTAAGAAAACTACATATACGAGTTGTAAATATTTCTTGACATTATTTCACGGACTCAATTTTTTTTTAGGTTGGCGAAACTTGGCAAGACGATTACTCGTTTTCTCGACTGATGCCTCATTTCATTACGCTGGAGACGGCAAGGTAAATTTTCAAAGCAATTGAATACCTGTGAATTTTGAATCTGCTTTTAACTATGAAAATGTACAAGGTATTTGTGTATATTTTTATTCATTAGTTGGGTGGTATTGTGAAGCCAAATGATGGCCTTTGTCATATGGATTCCAAAGGAGAGTACACTCACTCCACACTTCAAGACTATCCATCCGTTGCTCAGGTCAACTCTAAAGTGAAGGAGAAGTCAATCAACATGATTTTTGCTGTAACGGCCGAACAAATCGATATTTACAAACGATTGAGTGCAAATGTTGAAGGAGCCACATGCGGAACTTTGTCAGCCAATTCTTCCAATGTTGTTGAGCTGGTCAGAGAAGAGTATCAGGTTTGGTGAAATTATTCTGTCATTTGTTTACTGGAAATAAGCATATGAAATGATTTACGTACATGCTGGTCCACTTTGTACATTTTAGAAAATCACCTCATCAATTGAACTGAAGGATACAGCAAGTGGATCTGTTCGAGTGTCATACTTTTCTAAATGCCTTGGAGATACAATGAAGGAAACGAACAGTTGCTCTGGTCTTCGAGTTGGAACAAAAGTAGAGTAAGTGAAGGATTACAAAATATATGTTTGCACTTTTGTCTAAAAATTGTGTACTGTTTCGAAAATTATGTAAAGTTAATCTAACATCTTTTGAAACTTTATATTTAGATTTACAGTAAAAGTTGAAGTCGGTGAATGTCCAAAGAATCGTGCAGATTGGAAACAGAAATTCCAACTTTATCGTGTTGGTATTAACGAAAGTTTGACTGTTGATTTGGAAATGCTTTGTGAATGTCCATGTGAAGTACCAGGGAATCCAGTGAGTTTTTGCTTACCTATAGTATAGTTACTGTTATTCTATGATTTTCTTAACATTGTTCAAAATTTTCATGTTCCCTATAGTAGGAATACATGTACATGGTTTTCAAATGACTGACAATTCAAATTGGACTTTGTTTCTGCCATGTTTTAGGGCTACTCTGAAAATTCTCCGCAATGTAACGGTGTAGGAACGGCTAAGTGTGGAATCTGTGAATGTAATGACTCACATTTTGGACGGAAATGTGAATGTGACGCTCGCAGTGGCTCTCGTTTTGATGATGACAGAGGCTGTAGAATGGAAAATACTACTGACATAATCTGCTCGAATCGGTATGGACTCTCTATTTATACCCACTTGCACTACTATAAGAAAAGTAAAGTATGGAGGGGAAATAACATTTAATTGTAACGCCTGAATTTTATTCAAAATTTTCAGTGGAACATGTGTTTGTGGTCAATGTGAATGTCAAGCTCGGGATGATGCAAATGAAGTAAAGAATAAACTTTTTCAGCCATTATGACATGAACTTAAAATGTAGGATGGACGAACGGCACACTAAAATGTTTTTGTTTGTTTGTAGAAAATTGAAGGGACTTATTGCGAGTGTGACAACTTTAGCTGTGAGAGAGAAAATGGAGAGCTTTGTTCAGGATCTCATGGTACTTGTGAATGTGGACGATGTCGATGTGGTCCTGGATGGTCGGGAAGTGCATGTCAATGCTCAACCGATACAGTGAGTGATGACGGATTTGAAAAATTCAAAAATTCCCGATATTGTTATACGGGTGGGTCATTTTGGATTTATAAATAAATGTGTCCTGTTTTTTTTTTTTTATCTTTTAGACTACTTGCATGGAGCCCGGAAGTACGGAAGTTTGTAGCGGTAAAGGAAAATGTGAATGTGGACGATGTGTCTGTACAGAAACAGACACGGAGAGATACTCTGGACGATTTTGTGAAAAATGCCCGGTATGCATATATTTTATTTACGTAATGCCCGAGCGGTCGGGAAAGTTCAGAATTATTTTAGAGCATAGTGAATCGATTACTCTGAATTACTCATCATTGATTTTTTATTTTCTTGACAGACTTGCAAAGGACGTTGTGACGAATACAAAGAGTGTGTTCATTGCAAAGTATTTGATAAACCCGAAGATTGTACAGATGTCTGCCGTAATGTACCAATGATTGAAGAAGTCGATGTTGTAAACAACGAAGAAAATGATGATGAACATTATTGCCTTTTCCAAGATAAGGATGACTGCCGATTTTATTTTGTCTATGGATACGATCCACAAGGAAAGCCTTACATTAAAGCACAAAAAACTAAAGACTGTCCTCCAGAACCACCCGTATTTTGGATTGTAGCTGGAGTTGTGGGTGCCATCGTTCTCATTGGTCTCCTATTCCTCCTTTTATGGAAACTCCTCACTCACATTCATGATCGAGCTGAATATGCTCGCTTTGAGAAGGAACGTATGAGTGCTAAATGGGACGCTGTAAGTTTTAACACTATTTTTTCATCAGTACTCTCGCCTCCATTAAAAGATTCGATACACTACTGATCTAAAAACAGTACATTTCTGACAGATTCATGTCATTAATTACAAATTTAACATGAATTTAACAGAAGTGTACTGTCTGTATAGATTAAAAAGTAAAGTATATTTTCGACCGTTTTGTGGTACTTATCTATCATATTTAAATACATGGGTATAATCATATAATTCACCGAAATTGTGATTATTTATTTATTCAAGGGGGAGAATCCTATTTACAAACAGGCGACCAGTACCTTCAAAAATCCGTGAGTTTTAGTGATATTTTTAATGCAAATCCTCTATACATTTTATTCTTGGAGAAAAGGACTAAAGTTTTGTTTTTTACCGTTTTTTTTAGGATGTATGCTGGGAAATAAGTGAAGAGGAAATCAAATAGAATCATTATAATCAGAATAACCACAAAGTCAACCAATATAATCAACAGCAACTATCAGTCGTCTTATTGCAACTTAAGTACAGCTAATTTTTTGACACGGAATGAAAATTTCTTACGTTTTCAACTTAATATACTTCTCCAGATGCCAGTAATAGGAGGATTTTAATCAAGTTCATACTACTTAATGCAAGATACTTACTTAAGGAAAGTAACTTACCAAATATATAGAGACTACGCTTGCTCATGCTATCATCGCTATCGCTGTCTTTTTTTTTAGACTTTGAAGTTAAGTATTATCTATTTATATTTAATAGGATACATAATTAATTTTAAAAGTTTTTGTGTTACGATACGAAAGAATTATTAATTATTTCTACTACATATATAATTACTGGTTTTAATGAGTCAATTAAAAAAGCTAAATAGTAGTTTATTATGTTATACCAGGTATACTTTAAACTTTTAATTACGTTTTTTAAACTATTGTTACACACACTACTACTAAACTATATAATTGTTAACACTTGTTACTAATATTTACTTATTATTTATTATTTATATTTATTATCGTATTATATTACTCAAAAGGTAAAAATTATTACCAGAACAAGCCAAAGCCAAAAAAAAAAAAATGGTGAATGACAAACAGTTTCTGTACTTCCTCAAGAAGACTTTCTCTTGTCTCCCTATATACACTACACAGTATTTATTTCAGATATTTCAAATCTCTCTTCTTCCTTCCAAACTAATAATTTTTATAATGTACATATTTAAGTAGCAACTTTTATGCATGCATTATCTGTAGCACTAACCAGTATGTTTTAATGGA
Organism: Gisinianus flammeolus; assembly: GCA_034699125.1. Lineage (NCBI taxonomy): Eukaryota > Metazoa > Arthropoda > Collembola > Symphypleona > Katiannidae > Gisinianus > Gisinianus flammeolus. The sequence continues at coordinate 34,998 of JAIUND010001258.1, forward strand.
ATTGCATTTATGTAGCTACTCCGACATGCATTGAGTGAATGTTGAGTATAATCAAGAGAAAAGTTATGTGAAAATGTGACTCTTGCATCTTGTACAGATTTTTTTTTTAGAAACAACAAGTCCCTTGACAAAAATAATACAATATTGAGATTCCACAAGAATTCTATTATGTAGTACTCTTGTCAAATTTATATATACTTTAAAGTGTGGAATTAAAACTTAAAACCCATCGTTAGTTTGAACGGAAATTAGAGATTACTTAGACGCGAAACGATACCGGTATAGATGTGTACGATTAGGTCTGCAAAATCAAAAGTCGAGAACATATTTTCCCTGTATTTCGTTACTTATATACACATATAAATCTTCGGAGAGAATAAGAGTTAAAAAAATAGCGAATAAAACTGCCATTAGAAATTATTATATTAATTTTTATAATCATATACATGATGTTATGATAAGATTTTCAATTGTAAATGAATGTACTTAATAATTATAGATGTGAACACAACGAAAATCAAGTTTTGTCAAATCTGTCAAATTTTTGCCAATCCACTGAAAAGAAAAAATCGTTCTCATTTATGTTGCACATGAATACACACATTGTGAATTACGACTATATAGCTACATGACTTGAAATCTTAAAGTTGCCAATACACTGCGTTGAAATTGAAAAGATTTGAGATTCATTCAATGGAAATTGTATAATACAAATAACAGAGGTCAATGAGGATATTGTAGCGAGTTTCTAGTTTTACAACTACATACTACTATACTACTACTAGACAATGCAATGATGCTAAATTAAATTTATTTAGTAAAACTGTAGAGATTAAAAATTGAAGCTGAATCGTGGAGTAACTATTTGTACAATATAAATAAATAAATGTTAAAAATTAGAGTTGGAAGTGAAGAAATTTCCCCACGAGGGCCTTAGAAATTAGGATTTTTACTATTGTAATTTGAACAAAGTCTTCATATAGCTGAGTTGAATGAATCTGTCCATTTAAAGAATCAGTAAACTGAAGTTATCACTGCATTAATACAAGTGCCCTCAAGTATAGTATGTATAGGATTTAGTAATATTCGTGCAATTATAGTAAGTACACTACGGATGCATAGAATATTTAGTCTCTCATCTTGGAAATTATAAGTACGGATTCTTGACTACTGCTATTATATTTATAAAATATTGAACACTTAAGAACTTGCTGCTTTTCATAAAGGTTTGAACATGAAAAAATTGATGAATATTTAACCAGTAACTATATGTAGTGCTCGTCATGCAGTTCCCGTGTGTATTTTTAGCGACTACATATATATATTTACATTTATACCGTCAAATTGAAAATGTCCAAATCGTGTTGAGATTATATACTTATATTACTTTTAATTTATATATAAATAATGTACGGATAAAACTAACGATTAATTATTGAATTCGTGCAGCTACCTCGTCGCTCTCATAATGCGAACATTTGTGGTGTATGTTGTACTTTATTTCATAAATATCCAGAGTTTTAAGTTATTCACTGAATAGTTAATAATCATGTGTGTAGTGTATACCTTAGTATTAAATTATCGAGATAATTATCCTGTCATGTCATTTAATTATACATACCTACTACTATACTGAAAAAGAATAACGAAAAGAATAAAATTAAATATTGTTAACTAAATAATTTGTGTTTTTTTTTTTTGAAGAATAACGGAAATTTGTCGTAATTTCATGGGAAAAGCTAAAGCGAATTATATAGAACTATCTGTAACACCGATTTTGTAAGGAAAACCGTAGATTGTCGTGTTTTTAACGGCCCATATCACTCCTTTGGTATTCAGTTACTTGTTAATACAAAGATAAAGTTCTTTTACATATGCAAATATAACGTTCAATAGAAAGAAACCATCCCTCTACTAATCTACACATTTATGAACTCCAGTGCATTGCAAATGCAGAAAAGCCGTTGAGAGTTTTCATCAGAAGGAATTTTAAGAGCAGATGTACTTATAGAGGCTAGAGAAACGGATGCACTGCGTATTTTGTGTACTACTAAAATATTTAGATTTTAGAAAGAGTACAATAAATTGAGCTACAATTATAAATGATTCTACATTATTGTAATACAAAACTTATTGAGATAAATCAAAATCAATTTCCCCTGCGTGTATACGGAAAACAGCAGCTCTGTTGACTCCATGCACAGATTCATATGACTCGTATGCAGATGTGCAGGCATTAAATATTCAATTTCTTCATACAAACAACTGCTCAATTTTCGACTTTGAAGATGTATATTTGAGCATAATACTGAAATAATATGATATTCAAAATTCAAACTTATATACGACAATGCAATCGCAAGAAAAGCAATTGATCTGAACAGAATAGTATCCTGTATACTATACCGTAACTAATTTTGCATACACATGGAACGTCATACCCATAACAATAAATACACACGAGTTCTCTTCATACATGCAATTACAAATGTATCATGTCCGTCCGTACATACAAGCTCATGTAATAGGTACACACACATGAAAAGGTAATCGTTTTATGTTTCATGGTAGTTAAACAAAACGGAGAAGGAGCTCTTTTGACTCCTTCGGTTCACATGATACTTTAACCTGCAGTTTCTCATCCTTCCCATCCAACATATATCCAAAATATGAAGCATCGTTATGTGGTCTCTTTCAGACTCTTTCTCTCTCATCTTCTCTCCTTCCTCGCTCATCAACAGCGTATATGACATATACTATATTTATAGGTATATGTAAGCATATATGTATGGAGAAAAAAAACTCCCAACTTGAAGATCAAGAGAGCGGCTGGGATATGTTGTAAAATTTTTACTCAAAGCACAAATGGAAATGATCTGGAAATTCGAGATGATTCTTTTGTGGAAAAACGCCTCTTCCATTCATCCCAAACGAGAGAAACAAGATGAGATGATATCCCGTCAATAAAACTTCAACTTGAAAAACCTTTTGAGCACACACATTCATTATATGAGCATAACACAGAGACAGAAAACTTAAAACAGTCTGTCCCTTTTTTTTAATCTTCTTAAGTAAATGTGTGTGTAAACAAAACATTTTCCTGCATATATACAAGCATAATAATCATGATAATAATATGTGAATGAATCCATGTAGACATGGGATAATAATATTGCATATTATGTATATGAGAGAACTCAATTCCCTTTTCCTTTGTGGATTATGGATGGGTAGACGGTATACATGGTAATTCGGTTGTTGTTTTGGAACGGTTTTTAGGCATGTAAACGAGAACATCATGCATGATCTCACAGAATCAATTTCCCAACCACACTATATATATATATATCTATATGTACACTTCACCAAAGACCCAAAAGCCGAGAAGGAAGAAGAACAAGTAAACAGAAAACTCTCACAGACTTTTCTCCCACTTGATATTGATGCCTTGATGCCCTTCTGCATTCGTCTCCGTCTAGGTTTTCACATTCTCTCAATCTCTCCGGTGATGAGATGCGATCTTGCCATCTCCATAAGGCACAGCCTCTTTTTCCCTTTCGTGCACAAAATAGAAAAGTGAAACTATAGAATAGAATAGCAAAATAGAATATTATTTACACACGCACATACACAGAAGGCACAAGACATTGAACACGGAAGAGCACGGGTCAGTTGTCATATAAATCATGAGTCGTAAGTACAGTACAGATATATGAGTGTTAAATCTCTCACATAGTACGCATATATTTATGGAATAGAATATCCAGTATAGGTACATTTCTATTTTTCTATACACAGTCCTCCTCCAGAGTTCCACAAAACTTTATTGTGAGTATTGTGACGGCTGTTGGATGTTAGAAGGAAGAAAATCATTTCAACTGTGAACTCATTTGATTCACATATGTAATAATACAGATCAGCTTGTCTTTTGGATTTGGAGGCGTGTATACGTGAAATGTTCGCTGTTCGCTCTATTCTGTAACGACATGAATTCACATCATGTAAGGGAGTGGAGGGTAAAAATGACCAGCAAAAGTTTTTCCCATTTACGCGAATTGTAATGAACGAATTGGGATTGTGAATGCGTC